>QVIE01002507.1:0-11677 GCA_013387415.1 Panellus pusillus
CTGAGCAATTCAAACTGGTCCCGAAGCATAGTTCTTGCCTCAGCGATGTGGATTTGCATATCGGGAGCGGAAAATGGGTCCAAAGTGATTAATTCAGAGCTAGCAGAGGGTGCATGCAAAAAAGATAGTTCTAGAATACAACAATGCAGGGTGTTTCTTTCACCGACCGTTCTGAGAGCAAGATGAACAGCGCAGTAACGAAGGAACAGCACGTACTTCTGCAGCTCCCATTCACGATTGTCCAAAGGGCATACGTTACGCGTCTTCAGCCAGCGCGAAATGCAATGGAAGTGAAAGGCGTGCTGAACCCGGTTGACCCAAGGCTTGGGTGCATCAGAATATCGACTTACATTGCAGATACCCACGCAGCGTTGCATTCTCAGAGGTAGCAGAGACCTGATTCGCCTGCAGTCGATGCCTTTACTAATGTCAATGTGCAAACACGCTGCAAGAAGGTGCGGCATACAGGAGATCCATGATGTGGTTTCTGCAGATGGCGCAGTTGTCGACGACAATGTCTACGAGAGTATGGGATCTGGACGACGAAGTGGAGCCTAGAATACGTACCCCACGCCCACAGCGATACGGCGTTCCACTGGGCAGCGATGAGGCAGTGATTAATAAGCGGGAGCAGCACACGATACCTTCTTGACCTCAAAGCGCTGCTTGCCCTCCTTCTCCTTTCCCTCCTTCTTGACCGGCGGGTCCACGTCCATGTCTGCGTCGGCCATATGTTTGTGCAAGATGAAAGAGCAATGCCAGCCGTGACTCGTGTGACTCCGGCGCGCGCTTGTTTCCCGCCTCGGCCGCTCGGCGTCAGTCCACAGGCCTCATGGAACCAACGCGACGTTCCTTCTGTTCAAAACTGCTTGTAATGCTGCTAATCTGCACGTCGGTATCTGAGAAACCTCGGAGTCCACTACCAGTATCAATTCTCAGCGATAAGTTAACAACCATTTCGCCATGACAATCATGTCTTTGTGCTTGGCCGACTCGAAAATTGAAAGCAAAAATACCAGGCCATCGAACGCACGGAGGCAGTAGGTAAACCCCTTGCGCCGCGTCTGACGAAGACGAGGTCCAAACGCGCACGGCATCTCCGTAAGCGACGTCGCTCAATAAGCGCCCAATGGCAGTGATGTGCTCCTGAATTTTGAACCTTCGGGCCGCTCACCGCTGCCCGCTGGAACATGAGTGAAGCAATGTGATCCTGTCAATTGCATCAATCATATGTATACAATGCTCTAGGCCGATGGTAAGCGTGAGCCTGCTTCTTCTTTCTCTTCGGCATCCCCCCTCATATTGGCAGCGTTTTTTCGTAGCGCAGGACGCAGTTTTCCCCGGGTTGCCGCTTCACGATTCGTCATGATCACGAACTATGGTTCGTCTGCCTCCAAGTCTCTGCGTCCTTGGACCTTCTCACATGTTGCAGAATCTCTTTCACATTACGACCCTCAGGTTGTCAACGCGTTCTTGGGCCTACAATTGACCGGCGCTATTGGGTTTATAATCGTGGTCATAACAGTCAGTGGCCTTCAAACGAAGGCACCATCCACTGACCCAGAGGTACAGGCACTCGTTTCTCAGACCGTCAAGCGTAAACCTACGTGGTACGCTTTCTGCGTTTGCTGGATCCTCAGCGCCTTCTCGTATTCCTTCGCATTCCTCGCCGGACAGCAAGGTTCACCGAATTTTGGCGTCTGCGTTACACAAGCAGCGGGCATATATTCCGCGCCGGCGCTGTGAGTAGCGCTGCCAGTCTTCTCTTCTCCCCAGGGGCCTGATGCGCGTTTCAGGACCGGATGTGCGACCCTTGCGTTTTCCATTGACGCAAGTGATATTACTCAAATGCAATCTTCTCCGGATTTAATTGCCATGTTTAGATGCTGATCAGTATTCGCGGTTCACAATTGATTTCGCGCCAATATGCGACGACACTGGCAGTAAGTTTCTTGTTCTCAAAGATAACTATGAATGCACTTCAACACTGAAGCAGCTCATGATCATCCCCTACTTTGTTTGGCTTGTTCTCTTCATCGGATTCCTAGTGGTACGAAGACATTTCTGCCAGAGACGCGTGAATCTGAAAATCCTATAGTTCGGGCTGCAAAATCCGACCACGGTTAACCTGGGCATGTCCACCTTTTCCCTGAGCGATTGCACCCCTATTAACACTTGTGTTAGGTCCGAACGGAACCTACTGCGATCTATCTTCTTTAATCCCGTAAATCATCTGCCTCCCCTCATATCATATTCCGCTCAAACCTAGCTAGATCGAGAATCAGTGGCTTGATCGTCGTTCTTACCACGCTCCCCCTTCTCGGTATCCAAGGTAAATTAATACTGTGCTCATCCATTGCTCCTGGCTGAATCTTCTCTCTGCTAGTTTACATCGGGAGCCGCCTCGTCCGGCGCCAACACTTCCTCAAAGACTTCAGGCTGGTGCAGATGGCGACTCGGGTCATGATATTCAGCTTGCTCGGTGCGCTGGGGTTGGGGTACGGCTAGCTCGGTCGTTCATTTTTTTCTTGAGCACACTCATGTTATCACAGAGTTGGCTTTGCGTACGTCATATTCTCAAAGCAGGGACCTGTCTTCGACATCATACTCGCAATCCGTATGTATTCCGCCTTGATGTATCATTATCCGCTTTTTCACGAGCAAATATCCAGTCCCGGTCAGCGGGGTCGTGATCTTTGGAACTCAGATGGTTCGTCCTTCCACGTTTTGTTGTAAACTCTTAGACTTATAATCCCATAGGATCTCGTCAACGTGTGGTTGTTCAGACGTACACTAACAGATCGGGAGGGCGATTCGAAGTCCCCTGTCTCAGGATCGGACAGTTCTAGTGTGAATAAGGTGTGAGCCGGCGCAGCGGGCGGACAGCGGGGCGTTTCGGGTACGCAGTCTGTGTACATATATATTACTATTTATTATCATTGGCATTGAGAGAACTTCAAAGAAATGGAACACACTGATGACACAGTTCATACTCAGTTCGAAGGTCCAACGTCCACCTCAGAGGCCTAATCATGTCATTGTATAAGTCATGTTCTCAGCGGAAGCGGTAACGCGATTGCAAATCGCGATCTTCTGCTTTTTCGCCTCAGCCATTGAGCCCAACGAGCCGCCGATAAGACGTGCGGTCAAAAGAAAAAGACCGCAGACCGTTGTACTGCATCAGGCAGAAGCACCAGGTACTATACATCGAACACTACATCACCCGCCCTGAATGCAGTGTTCCCCGCCCATACCCGGACTGGGACGACGCATTCAACCATCTCTGCCTTCACTTCGTTCCACCCCTCCTCCCGCCCACCATACCGCACTCCGACACCCACGCCGCCCGCAGGATCAATCTTGATCCCATCGTAACCGTAAACCTCGTCCTCCTCGGCACGACGCCTCACTGTCTCCTCATCCTCGTCGAAATCATCTCCATCGTGGTACCCACCCTCATGCGCGCCCAGGAAACTCGCTGCAAAGAACGCGCCCCAGCCAGAGGGCTTGTCTTTCACCGGTTCCGGCGGGCTCTGCGGCGGCGGGGTGGGCGTGCGCTCCAGCACCCCGAGCTTCGCAGGCGCGCGCCAGGCGGAACCCCAGGCACCCCTCGCGGCCCCTTCGTCAGTATCGCGCACTAGGCCCTTGGCGCGCACACTCTCCGTCCCGGGGTCGCTTCCGGCGGATGTAACACTGACTAGGAGACATAAGCGCACGCGCCATTCCAGCCCACCCATATGTCCGCTATCCGCGGTGGATGATGCAGTAACACCGAACGCGGGGCTCGCGTCGCTGGGGATGTCCAACGCAAAACCAAGACGAAGGGTCCCTAGAACGAAGCTGGATAGAGCATAAGAACGAAGCCAGGACGGACGGCGAAAAAAAATGCACCGTGCATGATGCTCCGCGTGAACACGCCGTAGATAGCGCGCCGTGGCGGGCGTGCTGGGTGGCACAGCTAGTGTAGAGGGAAGTGATTCATGAGCCTCGAGGAGCGCCCGTCAGCTGTATTTTACGTCAATTGATCAATGAAATCAAGCAAGGCTTCAGATCCGCACTTGCAACACACGCCCTCGCCCCCGCCGCCAATTCAACTCCACTACTCCGTGCACGGTCTCCCCAGCCGGAACGCGCTCTTCGGGAAGGTCAACACGGCCACCGTCCCGCCATCTTTTGTGATGTCATAAGACGCTGAACGCCGCATCGGTTTTTTGCCAAACAAAGTTAAAGAAACGTTGAGAGCGGCTCACTTTTCTTGAGGTTGCGGGTGAGAACCTCAACTGCCTCACGACAACCGCTCAAACCCCTCCTCTGCCCTCCACGTCTCCTCCGAGCCCCTCGTCCCCCAAACTCAAGCCCCCAGCCGCAGCAGCAACAACCGCTCAGCATATAAACCCAGGTCCGCAATTTTGCCTTGATCAAGCTTCTGCGCCTGTTGGGACCGAGACGAAGCCGATACAGCCGACACGCGGAGTTCCTCCACGTGCCCTCGGGGATTGTCGTCCTGCGCTCCCCGGGGCCGGCTATCCGCCTTGCAACAGGCCATCGCAGATCGTACGGCTTTGGCGGCCGCGCGACGTCGACATTGTTGTATACCCGGATCGGTACCTTCATCACCCTCGATAGGTTGCCCCGCCCCCCGCCTTTTCCTCCGGATGGAGCGCGACATGCACCAACGATGAGCTCGTATGAGAATCGGAGTGTGCGACCTTTGAAGGTGGGTGGCAGATTGGCGGGTAAGGGAGAGTGTAGGTGTCTGTAGCAAGTGAGGGCACTTGAAGAGAAGAAATGACAAAAGCACATACAACTAACGCGACTGTCCTGGCGCCAGAACCAAATCCACGGCTAACATTTCTGGCGAAACCTCCAGCGTCGGTAAGGGCATGTCAGGGTCCCATCAGCACCGTCCCCACCATCTCCCTCGACTTCAGACCCTCCGCCTCCACTAGCACACCGCCCGCCCAGACCAACGCCGCAAGCCAGCAGAGAACGAAGAAGAGCGCCGGTGTCCCCCGCACCTCCCAGCCTAATCGCCAACACCGCCTGACGCAGCTTGTAAACTTAGGCTCCCGCCTCCACGCGTAGGACGCCGCAGGTCGTGCGGAGGGAGGAAAGCGCTGGCGTGGGGCGCGGAAGAGGCGCGATGACTACGCGCCCAACGAGTGAGACGTAGGCATATAGAAGGAGCTCTGTATTCGGTGCGAAGGAGGCGGTGTGCGCCGCGCCCATGCGTGGAGGAATCGGCGGGGGGCCGTAGCCAAGGTCAGCGTGAGATGAGGAGCGTTGCGGAGGGTATGCGCGAGTGGGTGTCATTGTACGGGGGTGGATGACTCTGGAGTCTGCGGATATGGGTGAACGGCACTCTCCGCGATCGGGTCGAGCGCAGAGAGAAGGTGGAGCTGGAAGCACTGGGTGTCTGAGCGCGCGCATTGCTCGGACTGACAGGCGACGCGAGGATCTCTTGCAGCTGCACCTGGGCCACGCCGTCCAAGGCAGAGTGCTTGCGCGCGTGTCCGGCAAGGGGAGAGGTGTTGGCACGCATCTTGGGGCTCATAGGCGAGCCGACGGTCTCTAACCTGCGGCGCGCCATCCAAGACGGAGTGCTTGCGCGCGTGCGGGTGCGATGCGGCGAGGGGGGTGTCGGAACGCCGCGAAACAGAACTGAGAGGCGGCGGGGAGACAGGGGCTACGCGAGCAGAGTATATGTCAACTTTTAGAAACAAGAGAAATCTAGATATAAAACACATTCGGGTGCAAAGGTGGCAGAGCGCGGGACTGCACCGTTGGACAGCATGTCCAGGTCCGGGGGGCAATGGTCACAGAGAGCGATTTGGCCAGCATTTTCTTGCGTCGTAATTCGACGAGCGCAGGGAGACTGCCCATCATTGCTGGGGATACCAGAGGCGCCGGTGTGGAAGATGTGCGTCCGATGAGACCTTTCCTGGTGGGCTTGTCGTCTCCAGCAGCTCGGGAGGGCATGGATGGGACGGCGGTGCGGGGGGTGCGAGGGTACGGGGGACGTCGGGGGGCGGGCAATTGGGGCAGAACTAATCGAGTGTGCATTGCGCTTGTGGGTGCGGGGGTTGCGCAGCGGTGCGGGAGGGACTCGGTTCTGGCGACCGGGTATTTGTAAATGTAATGGTGACAGAGAAAGGTTCTCCAGCAAAGTAAGGGACTGAGACGGTGTAACGACGATTCGGACTGGCGAGTCGACGTCCGTCATCGAGGGCAGCAGGGGTCCCGAACAGCGAGTTCTTTTGGACAGTCTCCAGGACAGCTCCAAGACAGCGTCTTTCAACACGGTCGTGGACTACAACGGCCCCGGACTGCTTCGAATTGCGTGGCAAGTGCGCGGGAACTCGGGCAAGAATTCGGGGCGCCACTTCCGGGTCAGTCGGTTCAGTCGGGAACCAGGAACGTGATCGAGGCGGGACTGTCACTCGATCGTGTCTTACACATGCACAGAGATCTCCCGAAATTCGCCAAAAATCATGTACATATCCTAACATAACATACATCGCAGACATATACCAGCTCAGCGAATGTCTGACTCTGCAACAAATCAGCACTAGAATCAGCAGAGAGCATGATTCTTACCGAACGCGCGCTGCTCTTGGCCTTGGAAAGCCGCCATTCATCCGGCTTCTCGTACTTGTTGTACAGCGGCTCAATCTTCTCCTGCTTCTTGCGTTTACTGATCTTGTTGGCATCCGCGACCTTGAAGAACTGTGGCGCAACCTCGACGAGCCATTTCGGCTCGACGGCGGTAACGTTATGGCAGTACTCCCGCGTGGTCAGCACCAGTTCATGGTACACCACCCACTCCGGGTTACGATTGAACAGCGCCGAGGAGGGATGGATGTACACCGGTGTGCCCTCGACGAGGGTCTTATACCCCTCCTGAGGATCCTTTTTTCGCCGCATTGCGGAAGAAGCCCGAGCATATGGCCTTGCGCACGGTATTGTAATCTCGTCCTGCAGACAGAATCTCATGCTTGTAGCTAAAAACATATCAGATAAGGCCCGGGCGCGAAAGATTATCCAAACATACCGATCCATGATGCCGAGGAGCTGTTTTCTGACATCCTGGGCTCGCCGCATGCTCCGAGCCTGGATAAAATTCTCATAGCACCACGGGTTTGAGAAATTAGCCGCCTTCCACCCGTTGTATACAGTCAACAACGTCAGATGGTCACCCTCCGGTTGGTGGAACTTAGCCTTCTTCGAGTCCGCCTGCCCCTGTTTCTCCTTGGGTCGGTAAAACACCGTCTGTACCGATAGCATGGCTACGATAGACAGAATTTCCTCCGAGCACCCAAGGTCGACGGACGCGATCAACATCTTGGCCTGCGACGGGTCCATGGGGAAATCCGCCATCTTCCTTCCAAGCCGCGTCAGCAGTCCCTCGTCGTCGAGCGCCGACAGCGCATACAACGACTCGAGCGCGGTTAACATAGTCTGCGCCGGCGGCGGATCCATAAAATCAAAGCTCAAAAGATCATTGATCCCCATCGCCTTGAGCTGCAAAATCGTCGACGAAAGATTCGTGCGCTGGATTTCGGGGATGGAATTGGGCAGCATCTCGTTCCGGAACGCAGCCTCCGTGTATAAACGATAGCATTTGCCCGGACCCGTGCGTCCAGCACGCCCCGCACGCTGACGCGCCTGAGCCTGCGAGATGGCATCACAATGAGCGAGTCCATGGCCAACCGCGGGTCGTACGCGCTCTGCTTGACGAAACCGGGGTCAATCACGTAGTAGATGCCATTGATGGTCAGACTCGTCTCGGCGACATTGGTCGCAATCACAACTTTGCGGGCACCGGGCGGCGTCGGCTCGAAGACCCTTGACTGAACCTCGGATGGAAGTGCAGAGTAGATGGGCAGGATGATCAACTCGGGCACTTTAGGTCCTAGAGCCTTCATGCGCTCGAACAAAATCTCACAGGCTGTGTCGATTTCTTCTTGACCCGTGAGGAAGAGCAAAATGTCGCCAGGAGGCTCGGAAAGGTGAATCTGCATGACCGTAATGAGGGATGCATCCAGATAATCGGACTCAGGGTCTTTGGTGTACAGGATCTCCACGGGTAGGTGCGACCGGGGATGGTGAAGATGGGGCACCCGAAGAAGTATTTGGAGAACTTTTCGGCATCCAAGGTCGCTGATGTCACGATAAGTTTGAGATCAGGGCGGCGCTTGACAGTTTCTGTAGCACAGAATCAATACCAGCCACACAGCGATAAAAATTTGACCCTACTTTTTAGAAGACCAAACAAGACATCGGTCGCAATCGTACGTTCATGCGCCTCGTCCAGCATGATGACAGAGTACGAGCTGCAAAGCGGGTCTATCAAGCACTCTCGCTGCAGCATACCATCCGTCATGTACTTGATCCGCGTCTCCGGACTCGTACAGTCCTCGAAACGAATCGTGTATCCAACCTCCTGACCCAGGCGGCAGCCCACTTCCTCCGAAACACGTTTGGCGACTGACATGGCAGCCACGCGACGAGGCTGCGTACATCCAATTCGACCACGGTCGGCATAGCCGGCCTCCGCAAGATATTGCACCATCTGCGTGGTCTTTCCTGAGCCTGTATCGCCGATGACAATAAGCACCTGATGCTGAAATGCATGTCAGTACAAGGCAATGGACGCAAGTAAGCTACACATACCTCTGCGATGGCTTGCAACAGCGGGTCCCTCAGCTTGTATATCGGCAGACTTTTTCGCTGATCCTGGATACTCAGGCTGGTGATCTCTCCAAAGGCCGTCGCCTTGTTGAACGTCGACTCCTTCCACTTCGGAACCTCGCCCGCCTTCTGCCCCTTCAAGTTCCCGCGTAGATCCTGCGCAAACACTTTATCCGCGTCTGTCGACATGGGATCTAACCACGGCTGCGTGAAGTCACGCGCTTGGGAATCCGCCTCCTCGTTCGCTTCATGCTGTCGGAGCTCTCTTCGTTCCCGGGCGAGAGATGCGCCGCCAAGTGCAGCCCTGTTCAGCGACCCATCAGGTGCCTTTACGATCTTTACCGGACTCAGATCCAGTGTGCGCTTCGTTTGCCCAGCCAGGAATGGCGGCTCGTCCTCCCGCACTTCGACATCCAACTCTTCCTCAACCTCCGCATGTGCCATGGGTTATTGAAGTCCTCATCGAGCTCCGGGTACTCTGAGGCGTCCAACGCCCCCGACGAGATAAGCTGCTTGATCTCCCAACGCTCGGGGGAGGTCAACCGTTTCATCGACCGCACGGGCGCATCGTTCGCCGCCGACGAACGGAGGGGGATGGCGTTGGCGCCAGAGGAGGCATAGGGCATACGATTGCGCTCGGCTTCCATCTCCGCCTCAGATTGGATGCGCAGATGCGGTGTGAGGTCGCGCCCAGATACCTGATCGACATCTTTCATGGAGAGGCCTATTCTGCTTCCCGCGACGCTCATGACCTTGACCTTGACGGGCTGTCCCCGACTGAGAAAGTCCGATGCGGAATTCACGCGTCCGTTCTGAATATTCGAAATATGTACCATTCCTGAGACCAATTAGAATAGAAAGACGGAGTGCTATAGAGAGGAACGCACCTTCAGCTCTGCCTGCGATCCCCTCGAGTGCCACAAACGCTCCAAAATCCTTCAGACCCGTCACCTTGCCGTCGTAGATTTTGAACAGCACCGGCCGATCGTCCAGCGCCCTGGCCTCCCTCGATCCCGATCCCCATATCCCCTCCGAGGCGGGCTGGGGCTCCTCCTCCTCGGCGACGGCGAGCGCTCCCTCCGCTGGCGCTTCGCCTCTCTGTCGTCCTCCGCCGGCCTTGCGCGCGTCTTCCCCGACACCAGATCCCCCAGCTCTTTCAAGAACACGTCGTCCGGCAAGGGCACCGGTTCCGAGTCCTTCATGGCCAGACCCGGCAGCAGCCGCTTCTTCTTCTCCTCCTCCGTCAGCGTGCCCTCCCCATTCGCCTTGCCCTTGCCTTTCTTCGCAGCATGCTTCTTCTTGTGCTTAGGGTGCATGCTAAGGATGAGGCGGTCCACACTCTCAATAAGTGAGTCCTCAAAGCCAGCGCCCATCTCCTTCAATTTGGCCTTGAAGGAAGGCAAACTTTTGTTGGACTGGTCATGAAGCGAGATGACGAACTCGGCGATAGTCTTGTCATTGAGGCCAGTGTGGTTGTCGATCTCCTGGGTGATTTTGGCGACGAGAGATAGGAACTCGAGATTGTACAAGTCCTGGTCCAATGTCATGAAAGATGTGTGGCCTTGTGTGGCAGTACGCGGGCCCGCAGCCTGATTAGAAAAGCAAGCTCACGCTCAGTACTACTCATGCTCAGTGCTATACTCCGAGTCCTACTAAATTCATTGATTTTCTAAATGTGGTACAGAGTATTCCTATTCCTTTTCTTCTCAGTCTGGCTTACAAGCGGTCTATCCAGATGTCAATAGCAGAAAAGACAGATTCAAGGTCAACATACCAACGTTACCGAGATCGGTGCAAGCCTCCTTCACGCGAACGACCAGGGTCTTCTCACCTTCACGCACCCAGACACGGGGGTCGTAGTACTAGAAATTGTAGTCAGTGCACAGAACACAGACGACTACATCGGTGCCCCAGACCTTCTTGTTCGGCTTGTCCGGACCCTCAGGATTGCCGACCTGCGCATGCAGGTAATCCTTCTTGTTGATGACGAAATCCTAGAAAAATGTTAGGCACACATGTGAATAAACGTATAATGGACTGCATACCCGGATGCCGGCAAGATATGCGAACTGCGTGTCGGTGTCGACGTTCATCTTGACCACTCCGTGGCCAACAGCAGTCTTGATCTCCTCCTTGGTCGATCCGGATCCACCGTGGAAGACGAGATAAACTGTTGCAAGTGAGCGACCGTTTCAAAGAAACTGGATTGCTACACTCACAGCGGTTTCTCGATCTTTCCGCCGAGCTTGCCGCTGGCGTAGATTTGATGTTTTCCCAGTAGGTCGGGCTGGAAGCCTGACGTTGCCGGGTTTGTACACGCCGTGAACATTCCCAAAGCCGCAGCAATGCTGAAGTTGGGTCCCACTTTGCTCAGGGCGTCGTAGACATCGTAAATATCTTCGGGCTGGGTGTACAACGACGCGTTGTCGACGCCAGTATTATCGACGCCATCCTCCTCACCGCCGGTGATGCCGATCTCCATCTCGAGCCAGAGACCGATGGGAGCCATGCGCTTGAAGTACTTGACGCAGGTGGCGATGTTCTCTTCCTTGGGCTCCTCAGAGAGATCAACATTGGGAAGAAAAGAGGGATTCCTGGTGCTCTTTGAAGTAGGCCTCGTCGGCTTCGAGCATGCCATCGAACCACGGAAGGAGCTTGTGCGCACAGTGGTCGCTGTGGAGAACAACCGGGCTGAAACGCAGATATGAGCAACTAGTTCGGTAGATAGATAATCTGCCATACACGCCGTAAGCCTTGGCGACGGTGGCGGACATGATGAGCGGCCGCAATGGCGCCCGCAATTGAGGCCTGCTGCTTCGTTTTGGCAAGGCCTTTGCCAGCGAAGTACGCGCTGCCCCCTTGAGAAACTTGAGGATAATAGGAGACTTGATTGTCCCTTGACGCTGCATCATCGCGGAAGGGGATCAAATTGTGGAGGAGATGATTACCGTGCAGCCTCAAGAACAGCGTTGGCAGTCGAAGAAGA
>QVIE01002253.1:0-10363 GCA_013387415.1 Panellus pusillus
TCCCCGAAAGTAAGAAAGGCGTCATCTGCCGCTGCTTGGAACTCATCCGAAACAAAACGATAGGCCGCATCTCTTGCCTCCACCCTCCGTACGCATCTCGCAATTCTTGAACAAGCTCGGGATTCACCTGAATAGAGCAGTTTCTGGCGGTGATACGACCCGACTGGGGATTCAGGAATAGGTTCTTCGGCGAAGAACCAGAGGGTTCACTTTGTTTTTTGGATTTTGAATGCGGTGGTTGTTCCAATACTCACGGAACGTATCGAGTCTGGATTGGATAAACGGAACCCAGAGCCAATAGAAGGTCTGCCTGTATGATAGTCTCAATGGAAACCCGTCTCAGACTGTGATTATTCTCACCTGTGAAGTTCATCCCTGGAAAGAAAACACCACATGCCGAGCCTTGTTCCAAAACGTGTCGTATAGACTTTCCCTCGCCATTCCGCTGCCATCGCCAAAAAGACTCGATCGGAGTATTCTGGGTGCTGGGAATTGGCAGAATACGGCCACTCAGGTGGCATGAACTGCGGAGCAGCGTCGGCCCTATCCATGACTCTATGATCAGCCAAAATTGCACATATACAAGCTCGCATGCGCACCTGAGACGTTCGTGAATTTTGAGCATCTCGCCAACCTCGGTCCCCTTGTCTGTCGTCAGTTGAATGGAAATACGATCTGAAAAGCAATGGAATTACAGTAACTGCCATGAATGGAAGACTGAAAAACTCACACCCTCGACTCTCCACCAGATCAAGATAATAGTGAGCGATGCAGACTGAGTCTCGGACGTTTGGCATCAGAATGAGCGCATGTAGCCAGGCCGAGAACTGGTCTTTTGAGGCGTAGATCGGAAGATGGATCCCATCGCCGATCTTCAAGCCCTGCTCACCGAGCTTCTCATGGCCGTCTGAGTGCTCCTGGTGCCATGATCCCAAGGCGTTGAGCGGTGTGCGATGGGGCTTAGGTCTTTTACTACCTACAAACCGCCCATCGAATTCCTCATCGTAGTGATCATGAAGAGATGCACGAATAGCATCCCTATAGATGAGCGGTCAATCGGGCAGGTCCTAGTCACGAAAAGAATGATACTTTGCCTTGTAATCAAGATGTTATTGTTAGCCAAACGCCCTTTGACCTGCGACACTCCCCAGTTCCCAAGGGTGTCGTTCTCCTTGATATCCACGATGTGCTGGTTTATTTCCGTGGGATGCAAGGTCTTGACAGAGTTTCTGACACTTGGTACCTGCAAACGTTTGCGTAGAGCATACAGATTTGTCTTTCTATTCAAATGGTTAGACTCGGACCGGCGCCTATGTGATCATGAATACGCAGTGCACCGTACCCGATGTTCAGACCGTGCTCGTTCCTCAGACGATCTATCTGGTCACGCCAGCTGAGTCCAGCCCCACCATTTTCTTTGGCAAAATCTGCAAAAGCTCTTTGTAGGACATCGTCGGGTGGATCTAAAGGACGTGAGCTACATCTATAAGGATAGAAAAAGTTGAAACCGTACACAGTTTGGCTTCTTGGCCATTGTATCCAGTAGGATTAGGCATGTAATGTTTCGGTAAACGCTAGTGAGCGGGAAAATGGAGATGACTGTCTGAGCTGCTATTTATCATTGGGAGGTGGTTGTGCGGCCGCTCAGAGTCGACATGAGTTGGTCAAATCATACGGGCGCTGTGGCGAGATACTAGTAATGACAGGTTCATTGCAGCGAAACGAAAATGCATTGGTCGCGACAAAAAACAGACCAAGACACCACTACATGGAGGCCTGGCTAGATTAGTCCATAGCGGACCCGGAGGCGTCGCCATTACCTGTTCTAGTGAGAACAAAACCAGCTAGATGGTCAACGGCCTTCTCCTCCGAGTCGGCTTCATCGGACTCCTCATTGTCCTCCTCCTCACTGCGGTGCGTCATACGATCTAGCTTAGCCTTTTCCGCCGCCTTTTCCGCCGCCTTCTCCGCCTCAAACGTGGCCCGAAGACTTGCTACACTTGCAAGCTTCATGCTTTTACACATCAAGGAGCAGATGTGGGTCTTGATGGTGTCGTCGATGCCATCCGGACCGTGGTCGCCAACGCCTGTATGGCTAGAGGTCTGGATGTCAGGATTCGGAAATGGAATGCGCTCAATGGCATCGGGACGTACCCAGAGAACGAGTGAGTCATAGGATCAAAAAGCACCAATTGCTGAGCTTGACCTGCGGCAGCAATGTGGCGCGATCCTGAACAGAAGTACAACGTCAGCAGATAAAAAAATGTCAATATCTGGCGGCGAACCTTGTAGATCAGTGAAAGCTAGTTTGCACGCTGTCTTTTCCAGCACGAAGTGCGTGAATGCAGACATCGTCGCCGTCAGCTTAGTACCAGAATTATCGGAGCCACCAATAGTTCCACTGAATTTCTCAACAGCGGTACTGGATCGAAGCGGCTCAACGAGGTAGGTTGTATCTACAGCTTTCCCAGCCCGGCTTTGGACGATGATAATGAACGCATCCGTGACTACAAAATCTGAGAATGTTATGTGAGCACGAGCCCTGTCGATACGGCACGGGAAACATATATTACCTGCAATCTCGGCACCGGTTTCCCGGGCGGTGGCCTTGAATTCGTCATGGAACGTGGCAAGACGCTTTAGACGAACAAGGTCATGCATAAGCAAGGGACTATTCTGTTCAAGCCCGTTGCCACGCCCGTGGCCGATGTCGAAGAAGGTTTTTGCGACGAAAATTGCAGGCATGCCTTCAATCGTCAACTGTATTGAACTGAGTGATATGGAGACGAAGAAAGTAAAAGAGAAGCACGCACCTTGAAAACATCCTTCGATTTTCCGAGATGCACCTGTTTGACGCCCTGAAGCTCCCGCACCTCCATTTTGCCGGTCATGACGTTGTTGGATTGCTCCAATGTAGCAGCGCCGGTGTCCTTGTCAGTAGTACAGGTGACCATTGTAAACTGAATGATGTCCTCACGGACAATGGGGGAGAAATTGATGCTGGGAGCGAAAGTGGACGTAAGAAGAACTGGAGCGCCAGCTAGAAAACATGTTAGGCTCAGCTACTAAGGTGAACATTAAGCTCGCACCTGATCCCCTGGCACGCTTGATGACTTGCGTGTCCTCACGGCGCTTCACCTTCCTCTTCCGCTGACCCGCATGATCTTCCTCGTCCTCGTCGTAGTCAAATTCGGTGCCGTAGATGTGACGCTGGCTGTCGACGTAGGAAAAATACTTCAAATAGAATGAAAAACGGAGCAAGAGGATATCTAACATTAAACTCACCTTGCCCGAATGGATGATCACTTCCATGTTCATGTACGTCCCTTTAGCAAGGCCCTTGTTGTGCTTCACGTTATCTTTACCCAGTGCCAACTGACGATCGCTTCGGGAAGCGTAAAACTGGAAAAGACCTTTGACAGTTTTAGTCAGGGCATCGGGCGCAATGCGGAAGTTGTCCTTGAAACTCAGTTCGCAGTGAGAGCTAAAACAACATTCTCATAAATGGCGCCAATTCAAAACAAAGGTGAGGACGTACGGAAGGAGCTCTAGCTCATGGCCTGGGATGTTGGTCCAGCGTAAGTTGATTTGATCAATCATCGCTGAAAGCACATCTGTGCGTGTATCAGAATAATCGTCGCAAGAGTTGTCTCCCAAGGAAACTTACCAGGGAGCGTTTCGTCAGCTTCAGCTGCGTAGCTCTGCGTGCCGAATGTCCCGTCGATTTTAGTATCCACCCGCACCTGATGTAAGAAGTATTGGACCGATTATGTAGAAGGACGTCGAAGGCTTACTTGGTAGATCAATGTCCAGTGAGCGCTTTTGTTGGTAACACGGATCTCTTGAAGCTCAGCAGCGGGTGTGGTCGGACCAATCTGATGATTGGAGAGGTCGACTACATCAGGGAAACCCCCCGGGCAATTTTATACTATTTTGTGCTAAAATGTTATAAAATATCTGGAATTGCGGGAATGTGCACAATTGTTGTAAAATATGTTCCCCCCCAGCAAAATGTGTAATTACTTTGCTAAAATTTGCGAAAATTGTGCATGAATTGCTACACAGTATCAACAGAAAAAAATGTTTCCTGCAGTCCAGTTCCCTGTTACCATGCTAGGTACACTTGTCAACTGCCCCGGCAGGGAGGGTAAATACATGAAAAAATGATTTGCCTGCTTTGCCATTTCACCTATTGAATTTGATTTGATTCCGTTGAAGTCGGCTTCAATTACTGCTGTACTGTACTTTACATCTTTCATCTTATTGTAGGCATTGTATCTTATCTTATCTTGGATCTTATCTTGTGTGTAATGTAATGTAACTGAACTAATGTAATTAAAGTGTTTCGACCGGGATTTGAACCCAAGACCTAATGCAAAAGCCATCAGATTTCCAAGGACACACCTTACCAAGTAGACTAAAGTACCGTTACATTGTTGGGATTCCGTTACATATCATACTGGTGGCCGTCACCCAGGGTACTCTCATCTGCATATGATTGTAACCAACCAAATACTAACTGAGCTCCGCAGTATGCTTGTAAAGTGCTTCTCAGTATATTATTTAGCAGCAAACATAGTACCTCATAGGGACAGAAAAGCTTATGATTCTTGACTTCGAAAATCAGACCCATTGATCCAGTTACCAATGGTTCTTTCTCACTAGGGACACAAGCTGAGGCAGTGGATTTCCTGTCCCCTATCAACATACCAGAACAAAGGGACATAGCTTCAGCTTTTGACCACAGTGTCTCTACAGGGTGTTTATGTGGGCATGTGCTAAAAGTTGCAGAAATTTGCTAAATTTAGGTAAATTATCTCGGGCACAGAATAATTTGGCAACTAATTGTATAAATTGCTGCACCTGATGGGCTGCATAAATCAGCACAGCAACAACACAGGGAGATGGAGTCCATTGCAAATTGTAAAAGCAAAAACCACCAGAAGCAAAGTATAAGAGTTAGTGACAAATGACAAACATTTTATGAAATTTCCACAAAATGGGCAATTCAAAAGTAAAATGTGCACATTTTGAACATTTATCTGAGGATGTGGGAAAAGTTGCAGAAATTTCGTAAATTATCTGAGCCACAAGATAATTTAGCAACTAATTGCATAAAATTGCCGGGGAGGTTTTCCCTGATGACTAGCGGTCTAGCGCCAGTCTTGAAGCTCTGCTGGGCCCTGTCAGCACGGGCTTGACGCGCCGCCTCTCTGGCCGCATCCGCCAGACCGTCGGATTCGTTTTCTATGAAGTTGGATGTGACGTGTCAGGAAAAGTAAAGAAGGTCACTCACGACGGCGCTTGCAAGTCCCGCAGGGATCGGTGACTTTACTGCCCGTGAGGCCACACATTGAGCAGAATTTGAGTTTCTTGCAAAACGTGTATGAGGATCCGAATCATAATATATGGGAAAGAATGTACCTCAATACTTTCCCGCTGAGAATCCGAAAGGTCCGGGGCCGAGAGCTTTGCGCATTTGAAACAGAGAGGGCGCGATGGGTCAGAGTAGATGAAAATCTGCTGGCAGCCGTCGTGGATATTGTCGGGTCCCCCGCATGGCTGCTCGTTGACAGGAAGGGGCGCCATGATGGTCAAGAGGTAGAGCAAAACTGACCAGAGTGGCTTTAGTATACGTACGGCTACAGAGAGAGCCGACGCGGGCACATAACGTCTTTCTATAAGGAGGATATGCAAGGCGGCCTCGGATAGCAGACAAGGAAAACTTTGGAATGAAAATCTGTCTTGTATATCGTTACATGTATTAGACTGTGTATCAATGGTACTGAAAGCGAACTGAGTGAGGGGATACACGGGAAAAACGGAGGAGGGAGATGTACCTAGATTTGTAAACACACCCGACATTTGAAGAGATGTCGGGCATCGCGATGTGATACGCGGTCCGCAGGACATGCGGAAACTCGAAGTACGGCCGCGGCGGCAGATCTGCTGCAAGGACACGCTTCAGTCATGAAACGCGACACAGGAGACATGCCACGCACCTTTACTGTGTGTTCCATCTCATTTCCTTCGAACCCTGTCCGAATTCAACGCGTGTTCAGACCGCGTTTGATTTTGGCGGACGTCCGCCGATTCTAGACGCGTGAGGTCACAGCTCAGTCACAGGTCATATACGCACCTTGAAGTTCTTGAGGCCCTGGTGCAGTGAATGCTCCCCAGGGCAGGAAACGGAGGCCAGCCGTGGCGGAGGGCTGATGACTCAGAGCCAACCAGCCCGAGATGGAAAGAGACAGAAAACTAAGAGTGCTAAGGTGAGTATGGCAAGGGACGGGGTGCCAAAAGGATTGGAAACGCACCATTGAGGCCGCTGGTATATGTTCCTCCTTGATAGTTCTTGTCCGCATTGTGCAATGATGATCTTGTGGTGGTGGCAC
Source organism: Panellus pusillus (assembly GCA_013387415.1). Taxonomy (NCBI): domain Eukaryota; kingdom Fungi; phylum Basidiomycota; class Agaricomycetes; order Agaricales; family Mycenaceae; genus Panellus; species Panellus pusillus. The sequence goes on from QVIE01002253.1 coordinate 6,396, forward strand.
TGGAGGCTGGACCCCGGTCTGGTGCGCGTCAGGAATTCACGGACGTCCGTGAATTTTGGACGCGTAAGGTCACAGGCAGTCACAAGTCATGAGGAGCGCGAGTTAAGGATACGTGGTCAAGGGTAAACGGAGTAGAAGTAAAAGGTGTCAGCTGCTGGATTCGAACTCGTGATCACCGGGTCACATTGAAAATTGAAGCCTGAACTTCTCGCGCTTCGTACAGGGTAGGATCCATGTTTGCCTGCTGGAGTGCATCCGCAATGGGGGAGTCACCGCCGACTGGACCTATGCCCAGTAAGCCATCTAGGCCAAGGTCGAGTACAGCAGCCACCGTCACCTTAGAAACAGACATGATTAAGTGAATGAAGGTGATAATACCGAAAAGTAGTGCTGGCGGTAAATACGATACAAAAAATTAAATTTTGAATATATTCAAATACGGAGCGATACGATACGGGTTTTGGACCCCTTGTTGAGTATGAATACAAGTGAATATGAGTACAATACGATATGAATATGATACAATACAGTGGTTGGTGTACTCTAATATATTTGAATACGGCAGACATGTGCATTAGCCGGTTTAGCTGTCTGAGAGTGTCCTTCCGGGCACTCCGATCACACAGTCCTGTCGGCAGATCAATCTACCATCTGATCCATCTCCATGCACACATCAGAACCATGCAAGAACCACGGGTATATCGAGCGGCAGGTCGGCTAGTCAGGCCCGCATCAAGATTTGATGTGATCTCTTACTCGCATCAGAAGTTTCTCAAAGGCACAACACATGTTCCCTGGACTTGGTCGTAGAGAAATGGTCTCAGAGACTCAGTAAAAGGATTTTCTCAGGATATTCGGGTGAAATTCTAGATCATTCTGGTACAAGGAGACCAGTAGAATATATCTGGATATATTCATATCGTATCCATATTCAACCACCTGGATATGAATACGGTATACTACAGATATGATATGGGACCTTGAGACTGAATATGATATGGATATGAATACGATACGTGAAATGGCGTATCGTATCTGTATTCCGCCAGCACTACCGAAAAGGCATCCTCGCACCGCATTTGCCTTGTTGAACGCTGCGGGGAAAGTCTATGAAAGAAACTGGATGTGCGTGGAAATTCACACGAACCTTGCTGCTGTATCGTGTACCCCCCGACCTCCAATGTACCAAATGCTACAGTTCCATTGACAAATATGCCGTCAACGGTAGAAAACTCAGCAGATACGAAGATCCCGGTATCATCACTCTGGAAATCGCTGGGAGGATAAAGCCTAGTCCACAAAGTTAACAACCTTCGTACGAGCGATTGCTGTGACTAACAATGACTCACCACAAATCGTTGCTTCCGCTGTCAATCAAAACTCTGAAATCTAGGGATCCGTGGGTGAGCGTAGTTCATAGATAGAAAATGGCCTCGCTTGCTTTGTCCGTTGACCGTAATGTTGGCGGCATACTGCAAAATTGATACATGAGACTCCACACCAAGGAACAACACAACTATTGCTCACGCGAATGTCCGGGGGTTCACAGTTTGTGAGAAAGTCGTATTTGAAACGGGTTCCAAAGGTATCGAACCCCCCTGACTCTGGCGAGCCGAGGGAGAAAAAAATGTGCGCGGCACAATCAGTGAACATGCTTGATGCACACCCGCGAGAAGAAAGAAGGCCTTTGCCAGCATGAAGGACCACGTCGTAGACGAAGAAAAAGAAATAGCGCAAAAAAGGGACGGCAGAGAAGGAAGGGATAATGCAAGGGCGTAGGAGCGGTGGACTGCTGTGAGTCTCTTATAAATACATGCACCCGCTTCGCCGTTAAGAGTTGTCGGACTACATTCAAACAACAGCCGATCAATGGACCCTGGCGAGCGCTTACTGTAGACTGTTGTAAATGCGAAGTGGGTCCGTTGTAAACGCATGTACATATCCGCTTCGCTCTTGAAAGTTGTTGGACTACATTCGACAACAGCCGATCAGTGGGCCTTGGCAGGCCTTGGCGAGCGGTGACTTGCATTGAGAGGATATTCATTTTTCGACACCGCTTTCGAAACCATGGTCACGGCCGATCAACCATCGTCGGCCGCAATGAAACCCGTGTCATGTTGAAAGTCAAGCGCCAGACTGAAAAATTGTAGGGGAGTGAGGCCATGATAATAAGCACTACTTCTGCGTTGGGAGAACATGATACCTGCACGACAATCGGGACTCGCATGTCTCCTGTTGAGACCGTGGAGAAATACATACCTCCGCGGTGCACAGAGTGGCGTCAGTCTCTACTCTTCGTGGCGAAGTTGACAGGATGGAAAGATTCGCTCCAGGGGTCAAGCATGCGTACCATCTTCGGCGGATGTTCGCAGCTGATTACTGTCGGAGGACCAGGAGTCACTCGGGCCGGCAGATCACGCACGGACATCGACAAGTGCATTCAAAACTCATCTACTCATACATCCCCTCGCTCGTTCGTCCTATTCACTTACTTGATACACTTGATTTAATTTCGTTGCACTCACCCCCTCTCCCAGCGTCAATCCGCCACCGTGGCGTGATGGGGTTTAGACATGGAAGTTGCGGGATGGGACGGCGGCGATTACTTCTTCCCGGCCTTCTTGGCCGCGGTGCGCGCGCGCGTGATCTGCTTCTTCCAACCGTAGCACTGGTTGCACCCTGCGAGGAGCACGAACAGTTCCACACGCAGGTTGATGCAGAGAGAAGAAAGCCGCGCACCTGTCGACCCATGCTTCTTACACTGATACACGCCGTCCTTGTTTATGATCGCAGCGGGAGCCTCGATGCCCTCGCGCGCAGACGGGTCGAACCCAAAGAAGGTGTCGTTCTCCTCGCGCCCATCGAAGTCGCAGTTAGTGCACTGAGATCGATCTTGATCAGACAGCGAGCAACAAGGACGAGAGCGGGAAGATACGCACGACCTCCTTGAAGTGGGTACAGAACAGCGCATCGTTGATCTCGATTGTCTGGGGGGCAGGGGCTGTCTCCGTGTCGGCCATGTCGAGGTCAGCGGTAGTCGTGTGAGATAAGTAAGTGGGGTGGTGGGCGTTGGGGATCAGGAGCCTTCCCGGCGGCGAAGATTATATAGCCTCGGCCGCGGACGGCATCGGAAGCGGCGGTTCCTTTCAGGGACTTCCCCGCGTGTGCATGGGGATATTACCCCGCATCCCCCAGATCAGCTGACCCGGGGGATCACTTCTTGCTTCCTCTGTATTGTTCGCATTTTCGGCACTGAATGCAACACTCAGGAGGGAGCGGAAGGAACATATGCAGCGGGAAAACATGCGGAGAATGCCTGTCATTGCCGCTGGCGGAGAACGCGGTACCTGGGCGAGAACGATCGGATGTCGACGGAAACGGGTGCAAATCAAGTCGTGTGATGTTGTCGTCATCTGATATTTATTTAGACGAACAGGATATGTAAGTTTGGATATGTTTTTCAGATAAACCTCTGCCTCACACAGTGCGTACGAGTGTGTGTTCATGTATCGACTTCGGAGATCGGATGATAAACTTAGAGAGTTCAATGATGCACAACAAAATCCAACATCTATTGATTGTTGGATAAACACAGAACTTCGAAATTGCAGAATCTCTACCACTCTCACCCCTCAAATACATTGTGGGGATGAAAAAATTCACGGAGGAGTTTGGTATGCGTTGAAAAAGATAAAATTCTATCCAGATTTTCGGATTTCCCCATTGCCGAGCAGGGTCTCGGCGATTCGAAGCACGATGTTCTGCCAGTGCCAGTGGAACCACAACTTCGACATGCCTCCATTATTTCTAAACTCGTTAAGACTCTCCATCGCCTGCGTGCGACTTTGAGTCTCGGTTCCCTCAAATGTTTACACGTCTACCCAAGCGATTTCGCCGTTCGTCTTTCGGCCAACACGGCACATCGGTGATCAATCGATCATGATTGATCCGGTTTCACAAACTTGTAC
>QVIE01002255.1:0-80668 GCA_013387415.1 Panellus pusillus
TGAACACTCATATTGGTAAACTCCAGCAAAAAAATAAAGAAAAACCTTTATAATCCACCGCCGAAACAGTGACCGAATAAATGCTGTTGGTGTATCCATCGAAATTGCACTGATCATTGTGCGCCGCCCCGTTTCCACTCGCAAACACATAAACGGACCTAAGCGGCATCAAAAGGGAATATGAAGAAATAAGACAGTAGACTCAGACACACCCTTTACCGCCCCTTCCGTAGTTAATCCCGTTGACCACTGCTTTCTTTATGAGATAAGCAGGACCTTCCATGGACTTTCCGTTGTCTAACGCTTGTTAATTCATCGACTGAAAAAGAAACAGCAAAAGCACCTGGAGGCCCCCAAGAGCAGCTGTAGATGGAAACGTTTTGAAACCCGTAATTGAGGGACGCAGCCTCATCCACGTCCGAAATCGGGCCAGAGAGGATACGGACTCCCGCAACTTTAGAATCGTAGGCGATACCGACGCCGCAAGCGTTATTGTTCTTGCCAGCAGCAACCTGACCGGCACACCTCGTTCCTTCCAGCAAACGGTCAATTTGGGCAATTTTGCTTCACCCAGCGAGCACCTCGTACCGTGATGGTCATCCGAGAGTTTGGGCGTCGGTAATAATTCGTGGTCATTGAAATCGTAGGAATCATCGGCGTCCTGTGGGTGGAGAATCAGTCCTCGAGAACGGTAGCAGATTAATATATGTGCGCACAAAATTATCCTTGAGATCCTCCGACGTGTAGTCGAGACCATCGTCAACGAAAGACGTGATAATACCCTTCCCGGTGAGTCCCATCTCCCATATGGCGGTGGCGTTCATGCAATGCTCCGGATACTCGTCATTCACCTAGAAAACTTCAACCGGACGTTCAAAACAGACAAAAAAGCACGCACGAGATGCCACTGTTTCGTGAACAAGGGATCCTTGATGCCCAGTCTGTCAGCGACGGCCTGCGAGGTCTGATCTGGTGGATTTTCAATAGGCGGGCGGTGCCCGTTTTGTTCTCCGGCGAAGTGTTTGGCGTTCCAAGTACCGAACAGAGGAAGCAACGACGTTCGAGCGACGCGGGTCGCTCCTCAGCCGCTCGTATGTGTCCAGTACGCGATCGAATATCTCGCCGCGCGGAGAAAGGTCTATTCGAGACTTTTCTACCCGGACTAGCCAGTGGTTGCGGAGCTCCCCTGCCTGTTCGACGACCTGCACGCCCAGCGCGCGCGTGACGTCGTTCAGGGACACTCCTGTTGATGGGTCGTGTTCGAGAACATAGTAATTGTGGGAATCATAGAATCGTTTTGCTGGGGGTGAAGCAAGGACGGCGTGCTGGGCTATGAGAGGCAGAAGGGTCCATGGTAATAGCATCACTAGGATAGGGTGGCTGTACACCTAACAGACTTCTTTCATGCCATCAACTTGTTCACTCTTGTTCACTGGCCTCACTTCCTCGTTCTGGGACCGGGAAGCAGTCATGAGACTTACACAAGGCCAAGACCACTTGACCACCTTGGCGCCGGCTGCCAACTTCAAGGTCGTGCAAAGATCACGGCAGAACCCGGCAGGTGTTGCTATCAGCAAGTGTTGCAACCATCTGATGCATAACACAGCTGAAGCCATTGATGATTTCTCATCAAAAGTCTTTGATTTTGTGCCTGGGAGATGTATGATGGAGTTTTGGAGCATGAATGGGAGACAGTGCTGAGTGAGCAGCAAGATGAAGACAAAGTACAGCCAGTTGTGATTCTACACTCATATATCTGACTTTCATATAATAATGGTACTAGGCAATGATATTCGGGCCTTGAAACATAAGTTGTCTTGACGGCTCCATCAGCCTCCATGCAGCCCGGGCCTTGACCCGGGCCTCGGGCCGGGCTTGGGCCTGAGCGGGCTTGGGCTCGGGCTTCTGAAATCTGTGGCCCCAGCCCGGCGAAGCCCGGCCCAAGCCGGGCTTCTGAGCCCGGCCCGGCCCTGAACATCACTATTGAGGGCGTAGTCCATCCCCCAAGTTATAGATCCCCAAATGGGCAGACACAAACTGTGCTATTATGCAAGTGACCAGGTACCTAGTTTGGCCAGCTAGGCAGTCGTTGATAATACTCGGAAGCTTGCGTCCACTGTCCGGTCAATGCTGGAGAAAGATGCCATCATTGATGGCAAAAGATGATGATTTCAGTCGCCCTCCACTAGCAACACATTTAGAAGGCAGCACAATGATTCTATATTACAAGTATGGACCATACGATATATACAAGATAACAACCAAGAAGAAAGAAAGAATCCGCAGTAAAATCCGTAGATCGCGCTTTTACAGGTCTCCCGCACTGGTACTCTCCTCGCCCACAAGCCCCGCGAGTTCCTCGCCCCCCACCGTGACATCCACGGCGGCGGCTCGAACACCGCAAACGCCGCCCCGCGTCCCTGCGCCCCGCTCGACGACTGCCACCCGGTCCCGCGGTCGGCAAACACCTCCGGCGAGCGATCGAGCAGCGCCTCGAGGTCGGCGTCGCTCAGCACCTCCGCATCGCCCGCGCGCGTCGTCTGCGGGAGGACGTCAATCTGCTCGCCCTCGAGACGGAGCAGGTCCGACGCCATCTGCGCCATCGTCTCCCGCCTGCTCGACACCACCACCTCGTCCGTGGCGGAGGGCATCTTGAATTTTCCTGGCGGTGACGTGGCAGTCAATACGTGTAAAAGGAAGGAAGGCAGTCAGGAATGAGAGGAAGAGAGACGCACCCTTGGCGATGACGAGCGCCTCTAGCTTCCTCTTCTCCGTCGCCCGCTGCATGATCTTCTCCTCGATCGTGTGCGCGCTGATAAGCCGGAATATGAGCACCGGGCGCGTCTGCCCGATCCGATGGGCGCGATCCTGCGCTTGAGCGTCCATCTGCGGGTTCTAAAGGCGGCAAAGTAAGCGACTTGAGACCACGAGTACGAGAGCACGCACCCAGTCCTGGTCATAGAAGATGACCGTGTCCGCAGCCGTGAGATTGACGCCCAGGCCGCCAGAGCGCGTGCTGAGGAGGAAAAGACGCGGAGCGCCAGGCGCGTCGCCCGCGGTCTGGAACAGATTCATCTGGTCGCGGCGCTCAAGCGGCGGCGTGCTCCCGTCGATCCGACAGATCGCCCACCCCTTCATGTCGACCGCCCAATCCTACGTCGTACGCAGTTAGCCCACTCAGCCTCGGGGCGGGGAAAGATGCGCTACTGACCTCGATAATATCCAGCATGGTCGTAAACTGACTGAACAGCAGCACCTTGTGTCCGCGGCGGAACAGCTCCCCGAGTAGCCGGTCGAGTAAGAGCATCTTCCCGCTCGCGCCGACGAGCTCGGCCTCGCGCGCGGCCAGCAGCTCCGGCGTCACCCGCGCGCGCGCGGCCCACATCTCGTCGTCCCCGCGCGCGAAGAGGAACGGGTGCGAGCACACCTTGCGCAGCTGCATGACCGTGTTCTGCAGCTTCATGCTGTTGACGTGCTTTGCTGCGGCGGGATGAGAAAGAGGCATTCGAGAGGAAAGACAAAACGCACCTGCGCCCCGGCGCGCAAACGCCTCCGCCGCCCTAAGCCGCTCGGCCTCCTTCTCCCTCGCGCGCGCCTCCTCCCCACCAGCCTGATCATCACCGTCCGCTGGGCTCTTCCGCTTGTAGCTTCCGCGCGTGCGCATCGTCGTCCTCCCAGCGTCGGCGTCTCTTCCGCGTCTTCCACCTCGCTTGGGCCGTCCGCACGCTCCTCATCAGCACGACTCTGCCCCTCGCCTGACGATCCACCAGCAGAAGGCGACGCGAAGCCCCCCGCCCCCCGCGCGACCCACCCGCGCACATCACCCCTTAGCACGGCCTCGTACGCCTCGCGCTGCGCCGCGCTCAGCCGCGCGTACAGCACGTAGCTCTTCTTCGGGGGGAGGACGGCGCCTGCGACGTCGTTAGTACGCAGAGTATGGCGGATGGCGTGTGGTGTAGGAGGAGGGAGGAGGGAGAGGGGGAAGAGACGCGTAACGTACCCAACACATCGACTTTCATCCGCCGCAGCAGGAACGGCTTGAGCACGCGGTGCAGCGTCGCGACGAGCTCGCCCATGCGCGCCGACGGGAGGAGCGTCGAGAGGCGGGGGAGGGAGAACCTGCGGGCGGGGGCGTCAGGGCGGTCGCGAAATCAAATCCGCGGGAAGGGAAAGGGGAAAAAGTATGAGAGAAAGAGGGAAGAGGAAACTCACCACTCCTGGAACGCATCGACGTCGTCGAACACGTCCGGCAGCACGAAGTTGAGCAGGGCCCACAGCTCCGCGAGATTATTCTATTTTCCCCCAAGTTCGTCAGTCTTCTCATTCAAAGAAAGGAAAGGAGGGCGGAAATAAACGCACATGCAGCGGCGTCCCCGTAAGCACCATCCTCCCCGCGCTCTGATACCGCCGCAGCTCGCGCATGAGCGCGCAGTCCATGTTCTTGAGGCGGTGTCCCTCGTCTACCACAATATACCTATAGCACTTCAGTAAAACTGGAACAAAAAAGGGAGGAAAGAAAAGCAAAACACGCACCCCCACGGCACCCCACCCAACACAGGCCGATCCTTCATCACGAGCTCGTACGTCGTCAGCACGATCGGCCACCCCGGAAATGCGCGTCGTGCGCGTCGTCGAGCGCCTTCTCTTTCGGCGTGCGGGTGTCGGGGATCTCCTCCTCCTCCTCCTCGTCCGCGGGGTCGTCCTTGTCGGAGTCGTCGGAATCGTGCTCGTCCGCATCGGAGTCGGTGTCCTCGTCGTCAGAAGCATCGGCGGCGACCCGCTTGCGCTTCGTCCCCGCCTGAACCGGCACTGGCGCCGTCGCTGCGCCCCCGCGTCCCCTCCCCCTGCCCCGTCCCCGTCCCCGTGCGGCTCCGCGTCCCCGAGCACCAGCACCACCGCGTGCCGCAGCCGCCGCCGCCGCCGTCGAGCTCCTCGTCGACGTGCGTGGCGTCGGCGGGGCGGAGACAGCCGACGACTTCCCCCTCCCTCTTCCCCGCCCCGTTGACTGACCCCTGCCTCTTCCGCGTCCTCTTCCGCGCCCTCGTCCCCGCGTACCAGTGCTCTCCGGAACCGACCCCTTCGCAGGCGACGCGGGCGCCTTGCCCTTGCCCTTCGTAGCAGGCGCGGTGCCCCACGTCTCAGGCATCGTGAGCACCGTCTTGCGCAGCGCGGCGCGCTCGGCGGGGCCCCGTGGTAGATCAGGACGGACATCTTGAAAAGCGTGGATGTATGTATATGAGCGCCCGTCGTCGAAAAGAAAAACGAAAGAAAAAGACGCACCCCCGGCGCGAACTTCGCGTACTCGTCGGCCCAATTATGCAGCACGCTGAGCGGACAGACGATCATGATGGGCCGCGCGAAGTGTTGCTCGCGCAGGTACGCGGTGAAGGCGATGGTTTGAAGTGTTTTGCCGAGTCCCATTTCGTCCGCTGCAAAAAGGAGATAAGATTAGATGTATGTAAACACGAAAGACGCACCGAGGATGCCGGAGATGCCTTGGTCGTAGAGCGAGACCATCCACTGGAGGCCTTCGAGCTGGTAGTCCTTCAGACGCGCGCCGGTCACGAGCGGCGGTTGCGCGAATACGCCGTGTTCGGTGTCAGTTGGCGAGTCTTCAACAGTGCGCCTCTTCCTCGGTCGCTCTTCCGTCTTGGCTTTAAGCTTTTCCTCGCGCCGCGTTTTTCCCTTCTCCATCTGCGACGCCAGAATGTTGCTGTACATCTCGCTCTTCTCCAGCAAACGCTCGAGGCGCTTGTACCGCGCGTCCCAATCACTCTGTTCTTCAGCCGTGATCGGCTCGTCTTCCTCTTCTTGTTCTTGTTCTTCCTGTGCGTCACGCGGGCTTCAAAACACGCGCATTCAACGCCAGGAACACTGACACGTACCTCTTCTTCACTCTTGACACCCCGCATCTCGTCGACGTCGACGTCCGGCGCAGGCGACGACGCCACCGTGCTCGCCGGCACGCTCGAAGACCACAACCTGCACGGCGTCGGCGAAGACACCCCCTCTGACGGCGGCGTCTCTGCGCCCGCCGAGGAACTCCGCGAGGCCGCGTCGTCGTCGCGTGTTACTGTGAGTGACACCGGGGGAGCGTGGCCAGGAGCGCGTCGGGCGCGCTGTCGGCGGACATGGGTGTCAATTGGAGAGTTGTGGACAGCGGAGAGGAGGAATGCAAAATGCGGTGCACGGTGTTTTGATTCGATCATGATCACGTCGATCATTCCGCTTTGGCCGGCCGAACAATATGCAGACACAAGCGTTCAAGACCGATCTGGCTGCAAGCGTCTTTTGTGTTTCCCGGTTGATTATCTGGCTCGCGCAAGGGTCAAATCGAGTCGGCCGAATGCGAATCCGATCCTGCGAAGTTCCTCTGGACTCACCGTTGAATGTGGCACCGTCTGTCCGCCGCCGGAGTCCGGACTGTCTCATGATTCATATGGCCGCTAGTCTCTTATAAACAGACATTATAACACAGTATCTCATTCTTCGATGTGTTATAGTCTGTCACTAACCTCGATCGATTAGTAGGTGGCGCCACTATTATGTAATCCTAAAATTTCTCGACGCGTATATATAGGGATCCCAACCGTACCGTAAGGTTACGGGTACGGTTACGGTTACGGGTCAACCCGTACCGTACCGTAACGCCCTCAGAGGGTGTCTTTACGGTTACGGTCTGCCCCGTAACCACCACCGTATAGACCGTATAGTTACGGCCGTATACGTCCCGTATACGGCCGTAAGTCGGCACCCATCAGATCTTGATCTGATGGCTTCCGAACTCCTTGCCGAAGGCTGCCAAGGCTTTCGGATATGCGGACCTCGCACCGCAGATTGTTTGCTGACAGATCAAAGACAAATCTACACATACTGTGTCCCTTTCTCAAGTGCGGCATGTTCGGCACTGTCAATGCCGGTCACAGTAATGCTTTATCAGCCCTTAAATCCACTCATCCACGCAGTTTCTTGACTCGAGGTAGACTCAAGGTACTCCGGGACCCACAAATCTTAGATATAACTGTATTAGACTGTATTTCCATGACCTTATTTGAAGGTTGATTTCGTGGCGCCCGTATACGGCCGTAATACCGTAACCAACCGTAATTCTACCCGTACCTAGTCTCGTAAACCAGTAGCACCGCATCAGCATGTCACGCTGCGGAGCGACTGGAAGATAATCACGCCATTTTGGCAGGGATCGGCCAACGCTCATCGAATAGCCTGACTTCAAATTTGCGAGGAGAGTCAACTCCAAAAAATCGGAATATCGAGAAAAAAATTATATAGCCGTGTGCGGACAGATAACGCGAGAAATCCTATGTTCTCAGTTTTGCGAGAAGTGCCCCCGTTCCCGTGCAAAACACGGAACAGTGCACGTGCTCCTGTCAAGCGACCTCTCTCCTCTGGCTACCCCATGCCGTTCGAGCCTGTGCTCGACCTGGACCCCAGCGCGCGTGGAGCGCGCCAACATACCTCTATGCACCCTCTGAAACGTTCCAAAGCTTCGTCCACACCAAGAACGCGCCGGCAAGAACATGGAATCAATACCGTCTTGGATGTGCGCACAGGAGGGGGCAAAACACTTGCTTTCCGGTGGCCTCTTCTCTACCACTGGTCCCCAGACGACGACGACGAATCCACGTGCAAGAACATCGTCGTCGTTAGCCCTCTCGTCGCCGCGCTTATGGGCTCGACATCTGTCTGAGCGGAGAATACCCGCTATTGCCTTGACGAAGGGGACGCCGAATCTTGCAGAGGCACTGAAGGTGCGTTTTCTATTGCTCATGAACGATTCAATGCTTTAATATGACGCGTAGAACTCCGGGCTGAATCAATATCGTGTCGCGTCGGAATCGTGAGCCCCGAAATGGCCAATGGCTCGGCCTTCCACGAACATGTCCCGAAGGCAGCTGCGTTCTGCGACCGCAACATTGTTCTAGATCTAGATGTAGTAATGGACTAAATATCATTGCCTTCATCCATATTCAAGAGGGAATTAAGGAGCTGGTACGGTTCCTCCTCATCCATGGCCAAGTCCTCATGCGTGGGCTCATACTCTTCCTGTCCCTCCTCGTCCTCGACTTCTTGATCGTTGTCCTCCCCAGGTCCGCCGCGGTCTCACGCGATCTTGTGTACTTGGTGGTGGGTTCCGTGTAACGTGAGAAAGCACCGGGCGTGTCCAAATACTTTGACCCCTCCTCCAGCAGATCTCTCACACGCTCGACCTTGTTCTTCCAGGGCCGCTCCGCCCAAATCTCCTGCAGGCGATCCTTCTCGAGTGCATCCGCAACACGCGCAATCTCCTTCGTCATATCGGGTACTGTATGCTTCGTTCCGTAATTGGGGATTTTGAATGTCGTCTGAACTGTGGTCATGGCCTCGCGAAGCGTGAAAATACATACGGTAATTCGTCCAAGCCATTCCCAGCTGCGATTGACACCCTTTGCATTGTAGATGATTTTTGCCCAGAAGTTCTGGTGCTCTTGAAGAAGGTCCACTTCTTTAAAGCCGTTGATGATGCCTCGAATGTTGACCAGCCAGTTGTGAAGGAAAAACTTTCTAGAGCTGTTGGTAAGTACTATTTTCACCCGATGCAAGACAATGCTGACCGAAGTGTGGGGTGATATGACTTGAGACGAGACAGAGTTTCAAAGAAAGCATCCGCATATTTGGGCATGGTCTTGGGCGCTCGCATCATGACTGCCCAGATTCGAAAGACCAATACGACACGGCCGATGTCACCTGCCTTGATGGACGATACGAGAAGCAGATAGAGCAGTGAGTCACGGTTATTATATAGAACTGTGTTCTCAAAAGCTGGGTCGCGCTCGGCCTCGTCCAGCTCGCAAGCCTCGTCGTATGCCCGGGTGGTATACAGGGAGTCATAAACTTTGTCGGCAACTCGCTGGAATTCAGAAGAAGTAGCATTGGCGGCCCAATCGGAAAGAGACGGTTTCCCACAGTAAATGCGAAAAGCGTCTCGGATGTGGCCAGCAGAGGAGATCTGCAGAAGTTCGTGTGAAGGTCTCCATGGTGCCGCTTTTTTTGACTTCCAACCCGCAGATATCTTCTTCCGCTTCAAGAGCTGTGTGTGCTCCCAGCACAAACCGCCAGGTATTGTCGCATTCGCTTTTCCCCAGTGCTCGTTGATGACCAGTCTGCAGCCAGCCATTTTAGCATGGAAAATGCCGAGGCGTCGGATTAGCGACCGGCCACTCGACAAATTGTCCTTGCTGTTCCGACGGGACCCTTCCACCTGATGTAAGTAAGTAAAAAGGTCTGTGACGTCAAAAGGAATAAGAAGCGTACCGTATTAACCAGGTTATCTGTCAGTAAATCTCCATTCGCGAAAACCAGCCCGTGGTCCTCGAGGTCCTCGCTCGACGCTCCGACCTGTTGCATCAATCGCTCGTACACAGAGATGGTGCCTTCAATGCTGGATTCGTCTTCATGCATTGCCTGAAGGGGATACTGCTCGGTCTTGTGGACTTGGATCTGGTCCGCCTCGGGGCAAGGGCCGAGGGAGGCTTTAAGATGGGTGAGCTCGGGATGTACTCAAGAGCGATTGATTTTAATTGCCAGCGCAGGCATTGCTCTGTGAGTTCGGCGTCCTGAGGCGAGGGTAGGACATCCTCAGGTGTCCACGGAAAAGTCTCCCTTGTGGACGTACGCTCGGGCTTCAAATTAAGAGGCAGAGTTCCACGAGGAGTGCGGGTTTCACCGCTGAATGGGTTGTAAACCGGGATAAGGGTGGCTGTCGTGCCATTATCGAAGTGGTTCTTGCTGTCCAGACGTTCCGACTCGACGCGAAATGCGATATTCAAGTTGTCCCAGACGAGAGAACAGGTACATTCCTTCCAAACGGCTCTGAATTGCTTGATCCCCTCGGCCGAAAGGTTCTTGACATAGTCCATTACTGATTTGTACGACAGGGATATTCCTGCATGGGCGAAGACTTCAATTTCACGCTTTGCAGCGCCGGACCCGAGTAGAAAGAGTCCGATGACGGCTTGGAAGCTATTTGCCTTCTGCGAGCGGAGGACACTCATCATGGCGCAGGCAGTCGCAAACACCTAGCGCCGTTTCACGAGCCTCAGTGATTATGTGGAGGAGCATGCCGACTGTCAATTACCATGTTGTGATCGCGCTTTCGACCTCCTCCAGCACTCCGGTCTCCCACGTCCGTCTCGGTGCGAGAAGTTGCCTGCAGAAGTCCCCAAAAGGTCGGTGCCAGGTGTTTCGATTGTATGGACAACCCTTTCAGATCGAAGGACGAAAGAAGCTCGACGACCTTCGTGCCAGTCTCACGGCTGAAATGGTCTTGAATAGCTTGGCCTTCGCGAGCTAATATCTGGGCTACATGTTCCGTGCACACCAGGCCGGTCTCTTTGGGCGCTCTGTCTGCAATGATTTCAATTAGATCGGCAGCATGCACTCGGAAGTACTGGGTCATTCGAGCCGTGAATTCTGGCTTTTCCGGGTTCCGAGCAAAGAGGAGCTGAATTGTATCGGCCAGGGAGACGCCCATTTCGTGTATGTCCTGCTCCAGGAAATTCTGCAAGTGGTTTTGATGCTCCTGCTTCTTCCTCTGACGGCGAGTCTCTACCTCCTCCAGATCTCGAGCCACCTTCTCAGCCTCAATCTCCCTTTGCAGGCGCTCCATGTCTTTGGCTCCCAACAGTGGCTCATCGTGCCAAACCGAGTCTGCGCGAGTGTTGCGCTTTCGTTTGGGCCCTGATTTGATGGGACTCCGGACGAAGGGCGAAGTGAGAGGCTCCTGTGTCGGTGACTGTCTTGGTGTAGTGCCGGCTTCGATAGGATCGGAGGGAGGTAATGGAGGTAAATCCAATGGGAGCAGTGAGGGCTCTCTGAGAGGACTGGTGTCGACAATGGGCTCATTATTTTCGTTCCAGAATTTTGGAGAGCTGGGTGCGCTGCTAGGTGGAAGGACATCGTCTTCTGGCTCAGATTCCAGGTCACGGGGAGCGGTTTTGTGAGCCAGAGGACTGTCCTGAGCCGGTCTGTCAAGCCTGAGACGTTGGTATACTGAGCCCGGTGGCCTGTAGTCTGCATCGGACTGGGAGCGTTTGCGTTTGAATACCATGGTCGCAGTAGAAATGGGTGTCTCAGAAATTTGAATTGTCCCGGATCCGCCCCCCTTTCGGTCCTGTGCTCAGCCTGAGACAGCCCACCAAGTCCAGGGAGGTGTCAGACAGATTCAAAGGAGTGTAATACATCTCTCTTGAAGAGCAAGACACGTCGGTGCCCGCCCCGGGTGGAGAAGCAGGTTAATAGGGGCACGTGCACTGTTACTTGATTTGCACGGGAACGAGGGCACTTCTCGCAAAACCGAGAACATAGAATTTCTCGCGTTATCTGTCCGCACACGGCTATATAATTTTTTTCTCAATATTCCAATTTTTTGGAGTTGGCTCTCCTCGCAAATTTAGAGTCGAGCGATTCGATGGGTGTTTGCCGACGTCTGCCAAAATGGCGTGATTATCTACCAGTCGCTACGCGGTACGGCTTTGATCGACTGTCATCAAATTTCAGCCCGCACCGCCTTGCTGATGGTTCGAGTCTAACCCGTACCGTACCGTAAGAGGGTTCGAGAACCCACTTACGGTTACGGATACGGCCGGTTCGGCGCCGTAAGTCGCCGTATACTTACGGCCGTAACCGTATACGGTACGGTTGGGATCCCTACGTATATACTAACAAGAAACGTGTATTTTGTCAGTCCGAGGCCCGAGAATGGTATGTGGTGTCAGAAGGCCCGGTTATGTACAAGAGTTTGAGGTAAAAGAAGGCTGCAGACAGACGTCGAACATGTCGCAGCAGCCTGCTGACATAATGCTGACAAACTCTCTGAGGCTCATTCACACAGATATTGCCCGTAATTCTTTGTTCTGAGTAGATAGTCCTCTCGGGAATCATAGTACATTAGACTCTATCTGTAAGGTTTTGGATATACAAGTGCCGAAAGGTACGCGAAGCCTTGGGCAAAATTGAAACTCCGCACTTTACGTAATAACGACGCCACCTATATACTGGGGCGCGATCAGCTACAGACTATATGGCCGCCCATCTTGCCCATCATTCTGTTTATGTTTCTCTCATGGAGCTTACAAATTCCGCTCAGTTATGACGA
The DNA here is from genome assembly GCA_013387415.1 of Panellus pusillus. Lineage (NCBI taxonomy): Eukaryota > Fungi > Basidiomycota > Agaricomycetes > Agaricales > Mycenaceae > Panellus > Panellus pusillus. Next base: position 12,155 of record QVIE01002255.1, read on the forward strand.
AAGGGCGCGGGCAAGGTTGGGTGAACCAGAATTCAGCGAAGAGATTTGATGTGACAGGAGTGAAATTTGCCAAAGTCGGGAGTATTGATCAGAATGATCAATACGATGTCTTGTGACAGAGGAGTGCGAGTGTCGGGTGTGCTCCTTTCATCCGAAACACCCACTCGCACTCCGGATTCTGAGCTTCGCACAAAATTTCTTTCACCCACCCACCCGCACCAACAAACATTGCAGCATGTATAAGAGTGGCAGTGGAGTAGTTCGATGGGGTTCATCATCGTCATCCCATCGGCTGCGACCGAGGTGGTTGACATCCACCCTCTGCACCCAAAGATCACTGCTGCCGCTCTTGTTTGGAGGAGCGGCCCCGGGATGGGAGGGTCCTGGGCATTCAAAATTAATTTGTTTGATGTTTTGCGGACTCGAACGTTAATCTCTGTTCCTTGCCGCACTTAACGAATCAGAGAACGAAAACAGCAGATACGTGAGCGAAAAGTTTGGATGAGAATGAATTATCTGTTCGATATGATCATAGCCTGCTGCCCATGTCAGTAGTTTTTTGTAAGACGACACGGAGAGTTTTTACCTGTTCTCGAGTTAAGAAACTTGAATGTATCAACTTCGAGGCGTAGTTGTCAGGCACGAGTAAGACTGCACCGATTACAGCAATGAGAATAATTCAAGGCAAACTTTTGATTCAAATTTCACGTATGTGTAATATACAAAGTCCATTCTGTCCGATCCGAGTCAAATCTTTGTTTCGCGGACTGCCATCAATTATCCAAAGAGCTCTAACGCGAGGGAGCAGTGCGAACAGTAGCCCTCCACATGCCGTTTCCTATCGAATGGAAGCTGATGAGAGACGCACGCTGCAGGCTGACCGTCTGCGTGTGCTTCGTGAACGCATCAGCAATCCACCTGGCTAGATGGAGGCGGGTGATGCGCTGATGTTGGCAGTTCGACGGAATGGTGAATTTCATCGGACTGTCTACGCCGTCGACCTACGGATGACGTAGTGAGCACTGAGGGGACTACAACACGAAGCGAGCGAGAAGAACGTACGTTGAGAAAGTAGGGCATCGCGCCCAAAAAGGGCAGTGGGTGAACATCGGGAGCTTGCATCTCCTGCCGGTCGGGCCGGGTGGAAAGAATGTGGGAGAGGGACATCCCCGGTCCTGTGGGCGCGCCCACAGGAGCGAAGAGAACCGTCTGTGGGCCGTACGTGGCAGGGACGGGGGGAGATTTGCATTGGCACTCCGGCGGGACCAAAGAGCTGGGCACTACTTCACCCCCGCGGTGCTGGGCAGGCTGCCGACGGCGGGGCGATGGCACCGAGGGGACCGCGTTGGGCGCGCGGCTGGCGCCCCAAGGAGCGCCAGGGGGGACGACTGGGGGCTGAGTGTACGGCAAAGACGGGTTGCTTTGAGACGGGTAGGACGGCGCCTGGGGGGCAGGGGGGACTACCAATGCCCCGGGAAAGGAGCGAGACTTGACAGCATTTATTGAGAGAAGCGAAAGGATGAATCATGAAACACGGCTCACAGACACGGGACGCTGCGCAGGGCCTGCCTGAACAAGAGTCGCCTGAGAGGGAATAGTATACTGATAAACTCTGTTAAGGGGATGTTGAAGAGCGTGGCATCAACACGTACCGGAGGGGGCCAATCCTTCGATCGATCTCCTCAATTAAGAGTCGGACTGGGGGTAGAACGACCTTCTGCGGCTCGCGCGAGGTATTGTTGTACATTAGTAAAAGTGGGTGAGGACTCAAGGTCACGGTGATTTGGGAGGATGAAGGAGAGTTGAAAACCAGTGGGGAGTCGAGCAATGGGGAGTGAAGGAGCGGAGGCCTTTTATACAGTCGGTCGCACCATGGCCACTCGGCCCGTGCATTGACTCTGTGAATAGGTGCCTACGCTTGGACCAAACAGGACTCGAAGGACAATGCTTACTTACTTCAACTTGTTGCCATATATGGTGTCGCATAGACCATGGACTCGAAGCTCGGCATGAATGGTCGAACACAATGACCGATCGAGTGTCCAGCCGCCGAGCGCTTTGGGCTCATGGTCATGAGCGCGCGCCCCAATCACATGATCGCGAAATCTGTACTTGTCATTTTGCCAAATTGAAACCGGCGCAGAAGATGATGATTACTCGGTGTATACTACTCACCCCCACTTTCTTCTTTGCTTTTAAGCTCCTCCACTCAGAGCCTCCTAGCGCCCCCAACCCGGCGAGCGCCGAGATCGTCACGGCGACGTAGTACACCACCAACACGTCGGGAAGGAGCTCCGGCGCCGCCGCCGAACGCAAACTCGTTGCTCCCGCGTTGAAGACGGCGTGCGGATCGACACCAGGCACGCGCTCAGCGAGGCCAGTGAGGCGCCGGTTTTGGAACACGTTCTGGCCGACAGAGACGAAGACCGCATCGCCTGTGAAAGAAAGTCAGTCATTTGAAGGCGGGACTGCATCTGTACCGAGGATCTGCGTGAACATCATGAGAGCGGTCCCCGTTGGAATGTCCGCAGCGCCGAGCGCGGCCATGATGGACTGCTGCACACCGCATCCCGCACCCAGACCGTATATGATTTGGAATCCGATCCAATGCGCCGTGGGCGTGAACGCAGAGAACGAGATGAGCCCTGCGCCGACACTCATGAGAATGACGGAGAGAAGCATAGGGGGCTTGTAGTATCCAATGCGCGAGACAAGGGCACCGGCGCTCAAAGATGCGGTGCTGAGTGATATGACCATGGGGAGATTGTCGATTCCGGAACGGACAGCCGTAACACCCTCGATTACCTGGACAGTGGAAATACAGAGGTATGTAGCTGCAAACAAGGGTGTTTACATTGGAGTTCCGACGTCGCAGAGGGAGCGGGCAGTTCTTGGGAGGCCGAGGAGGACTGTTCTGGCGGAGATTGGAGCGATGGAGGCGATAAATACGACGGATGACTCGGAGTCTCGGACGCAGATCGTGGGCTGACAGTGATAAGTAGTGGCGAACGAAGAGTTCGGAGGGGAATGAGCGCTGAGCGGCCACGTGATGGGTAGTCACACATAGTCACGTCGCGTTTCTTTTCTTTCGTAACCACCACCGCATCTTGCCCCAGCTTGCCCTCATGCCCACGAAAGCGAAAGGCCGAAAATTCACAGCCGCTTCGAGTGTTCCGCGCGTCTCCGGCGATCGCAGAACGTAAGCGGCAGCTGCTTCGTCGCCGACGCCCTGTGCTGACACGTCTCCAGAGTCAAGGCAGAGGAGTATGTACGTCCGATCCTCGCGTGGCTTCTTGCGACGACCATGCACGCAGGGAGGACGCGGATTGCATCCGGTCAGGTAGGTAGGTAGGTAGGTAGATTACACGGCACGGTCCCGCTTAGGAACGCCGGGGCCCGGGAAGTAACGGAGTGTACAGGCACATGTACACTACTGTTCCCGGACTTCTCCACACACCCATAGCCGAGCTCACGGCCGCAGTCTCTCGACCCACCGTGGTAGAACTAAGGGAATGTAGAGAAGTGAGTGCGACCAGAAGCATTACCTCAATTGCTTTCCGAGTTGGGTAGGTCCAGCAGATATATTGATAATCTGAGGGCAGCATTGCCGCCACAAGCCGGCGTCATACTCGTAGAGGTGCTATTCCAGTCTCTGTGATTAATGGTGCGATTACTTAGGGACCGCGAGTGGAGATTCAGTGGCATGTGGCGAAGGATATATAGCTCCTTCAGCCTATGGGGGTAAGTCTCCCCGTCATGTCGTTGATCGCCAAAAATCGGTGTCCGCAGAAGTGCACCGTTCGTGCCTTGGACTAATAATGTGTCAAAAAGATTTCTTTTGTTTTGTTACAAAGGACTCGGGAGACGCGTCCGCTAGCCAGGAAGCCTGGAAGACATCGTCTTAGTCGGGCATCATGATCGAAAGATCAGCCAGGGATTAGAATCGGCGAGCACGGATGAGATTGGCGCCGAATTGATCCTGGATTTTTCTGTCTCACGTGCAACTGCCTAGTTACAGACTGACTCTGAGACTGGCCCTCAAATGAAAATTAGGGTTAGGGTTTAAAACTTTGAGGCGCCAGATTTTCATGGAACAATGGGCTCGGGAGGAGAGATAACTTCCAAGGATTGGAGATATGTAACAATGACCATCTTCCCAGAGATGACCAGGAGCTGAATCGGGGCGGGCCAGTTGGGTGAGCTGATATAGTGTCTATCTCAATTCATGCTGCAGTGCATGCATGGAGAGCCGTCTGATTTTCACGAGTCCTAGGACGCTAATTCGATTCGAGTAGGTTTTAGGTACCGCAGGGACACTTGGTTCGTGTGTGCGGGCCGTGGGCTAGTCGAAACCGAGTTTTGCGTGTTCAGATCATCGTGGTAAAAGCCAATAGCCGATCCAGGTAATCCATCTCGTCCGTCATATGCCTCCACTGATCGCAGCAAACAGCATGCTCAAGCAGGACCTCCCAGAAGTCCGGGCGCGGATCAAGAAATTCAACTCCCGGTACCATCTCACCAGTTGCCGCGTTGCACGACTCATATTTTACAGAAAACGGGCGCGCGCCGATGATGGCGACGAGAGCGACGACGACGAAGAACGCCGTAAGAAAGCCTCCTCCTGGGACCATCTCACCAGTAGCCGCGTTGAGACGACGGCAGGGACGCCGGAGGCTGATGAGATCGCAAGCGCATCGGTGCGCCACACAGCTTCTCCTTCATTGCTAATAGACTTGCTACTTATCATCTGACGACTCTCTAGACGGACCCCGAGCACGCCGCGGTCATGGCCAACTTCTGCCAAGGCGCAAGCGAGCTTCTGATCGAGCCCCTCTCCGCCATTCGCCTCTGCATTGACGCACGGGCCCTCCGCATCGCGCAGATGCAAGTATTTGCGATAGACAAGCTGAATGAACGCGTGAAAGAGCGGATGGAGATCGAGAAAGAGCGGGCGGAGATTGAGAAAGAGCGCACGAAGATGGAGAAGGAGCGCACGAAGATGGAGAAGGAGCGGACGGAGATCGAGAAAGAGCGGATGGAGATCGAGAAGGAACGCAACCAGCTGCTGTCCAAACTGCTCGGAAAATTCGACACCCTCCGCGCCGCACACTAATAAGTATCTTGTCTCTTCAGTCACGTTTTCTCACAAAACTTATACATCGCACCAGATTGGATCCGGCGCTTTCTGGTCTACTCCCACAAGTCCTCGTCGCTTTCTTGTAACGCCTTTTCTCTGCCTCACTGTGTGTTTTTCCGAAGTCGAGTCTCGGACTCTGTGCCTTTATCGCGCCCCTCCTCTTTCTCCGTAATCAACGCATGCCTCCCCAAACATTCTGTATCGCATCCCCTGGCAATGTTACCTCGCATCGCATCAAACTGGTAGAAATCCTGTAGCAGATTGAAATATGTGTACTCTAAATGTAGAACTTGCAGACCTTAGTTGTAGACCTTGGACCTCCTCGAGACCGGGCTAACCGAGCCCCGCATACTAACTACAACTTCAAGATGATCAGGCCAGAAAACTGGACTACTCAAATGACATCATGCATAATGATCTCAAGCAGCAGAAAGCCTTCAACAAGGGACGTGAGCGTACAGCGCAAGACTATATGGGAATGAAGGCAGACAATGTCTCTGGCATCCGCGAGCGTTGACCAATCCCGGGGAACTTTGTAAGCACCGTAGATTCTCGAACAAGTTCACTAAGCTGCTTAGTAAGGTTTTCATGCCCCTGATATTTCTTCCGGCTACCCACGCGTGATCCACCGAATCTTTCTTCCCTCTCACATCACCATGGCCCCCACCCGCAACGCTCGCGTCTTGTTCAATTCCTATCCCGAAGGTCAGCGTCTAACGTCGAGGCGCATCGATTGCAGCGTCTACCGTCTATCAGATATCTTATCATCTACTTGGACTTCCCAGGCTACCCCGTCCCGGGCGAAACGACCGTCTACGATGCAGCGCCCACGATCGATCTCGAGAGCGTCCCCCTGGAAGGCGGGTTTCTCGTGAAGACGCTCGTCCTCTCTGTGGACCCGTACTTCCGCGGGCGGATGAGCAAGCCCAATCCAAAGTCGTATGCGTCGTATGCCGTACGTGCCTCATCCCATTCCATTCTCCGTACTCTCGATCGAATTGATTCTTAGGCTGGATTCACCCTCGGCGCGCCGTAAGCCTTTCTCTTGCCCACAGCGGGCCCAAAAAGACAAAATCTTACAACGCGACTCGACGCAGTCTCGCCGGGTACGGCATCGCCAAAGTCCTGCGCTCGGAATCCTCCGGCGTCGAGGTGGGCAAGTACATCTACGGCATCATCCGTGCGTGTCCCCCTCCCTCCCTTTGCTCTTTGTTGCACCAAATTGATAACGACGCCAACAATTAAATGCAACCAGCGCACCAGGAATACACCGTCTTCCCCACGCTCGGCACATCTCTGCATCTGATCGAGAGACACCCCGACTTGCCGTGGACGGTGTACGTCGGCGCCGCGGGCATGCCAGGTCAGCATCACTTAACTAAATCAACCACGTCGGGGAATCGATTGATAATTATTAATTCATTGTGTGTAGGGAAGACGGCGTGGTTTGCATGGCAGGAATTTGCCGATGCCAAAGCCGTGCGTTCATTGTTCTTCTCTCTGTCCATCCGGGCGTGGCGTTCTCACATCTCCGTAGGGAGAAACCGCCTTCATAACCACCGGAGCGGGTCCGTTGGCTCGTACGTCCTCCCCCCTTCTTTTCTCTATCAACCCAGACTCATCATAATCAAACCAACCCGCACTCAGGATGGCCATCCAACTCGCCAAAAAGGCCGGCATGAAAGTCATCGCGTCCGCCGGCTCCGCGGAGAAGGTCGAATTCATGAAGTCCATCGGCGCGGACGTGGCGTTCAACTACAAGACGAGCGATACGCGCGAGGTGTTGGCGAAGGAGGGGCCTGTCGACGTGTGCGTATGCGTTCTCATTCTGATTCTGAGCGCGGCAGTGAAGTTGACTCTTGGTTTGTTCGATGGACAGGTTCTGGGATAACGTGGGCGGGGAGATCCTCGACGCGACGCTGGAAAATGCAGCCATCAACGGGCGGTTCATTGTGCGTCTCCTCTTATCATTTCCATGGTCTATCGATCTCAGCCTTTCGCAGTTATGTGGGAGTATTGCGGGGTACAACCAGCCTCACGTCCCAATCAAGGTGCGTTTCAGTTCAAAGACTCCTTCATCCTCGTCTTATCTATCATCCACACAGAACGCCCCCCTCATAGCGACCCGGAGCCTCCACCTGCACGGCATCCTCGTCTTCCGCCTCGAACACAAGTACGATAAGGCGTTCTACGCCGAGGTGCCCGGCCAAATCGCGAGCGGAGAAATCAAGTACAGCGAGGAGGTGGTTCGTGGGTTGGAGGGCGTCGGAGATCTTATTCTCAGGGTGCAGAAGGGAGAGAATAAAGCCAAGGCTGTCGTGATTGTTGCGGATGATTAGTTGGCGTGTGTAACGATTTATAGTCTGAATTGTGGACGCATAACGTTATTCGATCTATGTAGTTGTTGGCCTGATCATATTGTAGTATGCGGCCTTGTTCAGCTCGGTTTCGAGGAGGTTCAAGGGTTCAAGGTCTACAAGTTCTCTATTTGGAGTACACACATTTCAATCTGCTACAGAATTTCTACAAGTTTGATGCGAGCGAGGTAACATTGCCAGGGGATGCGATACAGAATGTCTGGAGGAGGCATGCCTTGAATACGGAGAAAAAGGAATGGTGCGATAAAGAACACAGAGTCCGAAACTCGACTTTGAAGCACACACAGTGAGGCAGAGAAAAGCCGCTGCAAGAAAGCGAGGACTTGTACGAGCAGACCAGGAAGCGCCGGTCCAATCTGGTGCGATGTTTAAGTGTTTTGAGAAAACGTGAATGAAGAGACAAAATACTTGTTAGCGTGCGGCGCGGAGGGCGTCAATTTCTCCGACGAGCTTGGAGAGCAGCTGCTTGCGTGTCTTCTCGATCGCCATCCGCTCTTTCGCGCGTCCATTCAGCTTGTCTATCTCAAATACAAGCATCTGCACGGTGCGGAGAGCCTGGGCGTCGATGTAGAGCCGAGCGGTGGGAAAGGGCCCGACCGGAAGCTCGCCTTTGCCTTTGCAGAAGTTCGCCGTGGCCGCGACGTACTCGGGGTCCTCCTGGAGAGTCGTCAGATGCTAGCAATGAAGGAGAGCGATCGCGTACCAATGCGCTCATGACCTCATCAGCCGCCGTTGTCTTTGCCGTCGTGTCAACGCGGCTACTGGTGAGATCGTACCGGGACTTGGCTTTCTTCGCCTGACGGGGACGGCGTTCTTCTTCGTCGTCATCGGCACGCGCTCGTTTTCTTTAAAATGTCAGTCGTGCAACGCGGCTACTGGTGAGATGGTACCGGGACTTGGCTTCAGGTTCCTTGATTTGCCTAGCCAGCGACTCAAGGGACTCGCTGCCAGTCGCAGGCCTAGAAAGCAAGGTCAGTCAGCGATGGCGAATCTCATGCTGCGCTTACGTGTTGCGACCACTGAAAATGCGCGGCGCACTCAAGGCGGCCGTCGAATTCTGGGCTTTTGCTTCCATGGGCATGTGGTGGGCAAGAAAAGAAAGAGACGCGACGTAACTATGTGTGACTTCCTATCACGTGGCCGCACATTCCCCGAAATCGTCCGATTCTTGAACTTCGTCCAACGTCCGTCACTATAAGTCCAGCATCTTCGTCACCAGCCATACTTACCGCCTCCTCCGCTCCCACTACGAACGCATGAAGGAACTCTGAGTCAATCTCTAGTAGTCTACCAGCACAGCGTCCTCCTCCTCTTCGTCCTCCTCCCAGGAACTGCCCGGGCCCGCTCCCTCTGCGAGGTAAGGAACCTCGTCTAAATCAAGGCCCTCCGGTCGCTTCATCCAGGCTGACATTTTGGAGCTGAGACCACTGATTGAGGCAACGCAGAGATCGGTCGTGTGTTGGGAAACCGTGAGTCCTCTTCTGATTTCCAGACAATGGCTCGTTGTTCATTTCAGCGGCCATGCGGTCCGTTCGTGCACGCCGAACGTGCCATGACAGACGACGGCGCGCGGGATTACATGAAACGAACAGTCATTGGTGCAGGAATCCACAGTCCGCGCTCGCCATCGTGTCCGTTTGTTCCCCTGACGTTTGTCAAGCGCGGGCGGCAGCACCGCAGGCGCGTCGGCAATGGCCTTCCGCCATAGTTATGCCACCCCGCTCTCTGCCACAAAGGGTCCGGCACAAGTTGCCAGGGCCATGCTGCATTGTGCCGGGTTGAACACGGTCGCAGAGGCATACGACGACGGGAACCGACATCTTGATTTCTTCGGGATTTTTGACCGCAGAAGTCAAGGATCTCACCCTCTACGCAGCGCGCAGACCGGCTATGTACCAGGTCAAGGATCTCATTGTACCCTTGATGTGAAAGAAGCTCCTCGACGGGGTTCTGAACTTCTGATGCTCGCAATATCTTTTGCATCATAGGCACAATGGGATCTTGGACCTGGTATGTCGCGGGTCCACGCGCCGCCTGGAGGGCGAGATCCTCGACTTCTCCGGTCAGAATCCCGAAAAAATCGAGGCGTCGGTTCCCGTCGTCGTATACCTCTGCGACGGTGTTTGGGCCGGCACGGTGCGCCATGGCTTTGGCGGTTTGTGCGTGACCCTTTGTGGCGGCGAGCTGGGTCGCGAAGCTGTGGCGGAACGCCATCGCCGACGCGCTTGTGGTGTTGCCGCCCATGCCTGAACAAATATGGGGGGAATTCGGAACAAATGAGCACAGGCCTGCGATTCCCGCTGCCCGCACCAATCCCCGTTCTTTTCAGGTCATCTCATGTACCATCGTCTCTTATGGCATTATGGTTTATGTCAGAGATGAACAGCATTGTTACCATCTGCGTATTTACCATTGGGATCGTGGTGAAGGTCAGGTGTTCAAAGACCTAGGTTGACGGTCAGTTGGGGCGCTGCGGATGAGTAGTTGGCCATGGCGCGTGTAACGACTGTATACTTAGTTTGAATCGTAGACGCATAACGTTATTTAGTCCAACATTTTGGCCTTATCCTCTTGTAGTATGCGGCCTCGTTCAGCCCGGTCCCGAGGAGGTTCAAGGTCTGAATTGATGGCGCCTTCGACGCTGTCCCGCCGGCGTGTGGACGGACTTGTGTGCGTAGGCTTGAGAGCACCGTGCACGCTCTCGCATATCACCGGCGTATACTTACTTTACACCCGTCGCTTATGTAGGAAGAGCAAGAGTGAGGTATTTGCGAGAGGAGAGCGGTCATTGAGTATGTAGCAACAGAGAATACTGTATGGATTGTCTACAGCTGATGCAATTTCAAAATTTCAAGGCTAATACAGTTGTACGCGAGGTCACGATGCTGAGGAGTGGTAAAGAACACATGTATGTATGAGGCGACAAAGACAGGACTGCGAAGGTTATACAGCGAGGCAGAGAAAAGACATTACAGGAAAGCGATGACTTGTGCGAGCAGACCAGAAAGCGCCGGATCCAATCTGGTGCGATGTATAAGTGTTTCAAGAAAACGTGAATGAAGAGACAAGATACTTATTAGTGTGCGGCGCGGAGAGTGTCGAATTCTCTGAGCAGTTTGGCGAGCAGCTGGTTGCGTTCCTTCTCGATCTCCGTCCGCTCTTTCTCGATCTCCATCCGCTCTTTCTCGATCTCCATCCGTTCTTTCGCGCATTCATTCTGCTTGTCTATCGCATATACTTGCATCTGCGCGGTGCGGAGGGCCTGCGCGTCGATGTAGAGGCGAGCGGCGGGGAGAGTCCCGACCGGAAGCTCGCCTTTGCCTTTGCAGAATTTGTCCATGGCCACGGCGTACTCGGAGTCCGCCTGGATAGTCATCAAATGCTAGCAATGAAGGAGAACCTGCGTGGCGCACCAGTGTACTCGCGAGTTCCTCAGCCGCCGTCGTCTTTGCGCGGCTACTAGTGAGATGGTATCGGGAGTCGAATTCCCTGATCCGCGCCCGGAGCCCGGCTTCTTTGAGCTCCTGCTCGAGCACGCTGTTTGCTGCAATCAGTGGAGGCATATGACGGACGCGATGGATTACTGACCGGATGCGATCCGCGTCCTCCCTGCGTGTAGTACTATGGTCGTCAAAAGAAGTCACGCGAGGATCGGACGTACATACTCCTTTGCCTTGACTCTGAAGACATGTCAGCACAGGGCATTGGCAAAGAAGCGGCTGCACGTACCGCTCTTGGATTTCCGTGGACATGAGGGGCAAGATGTGGCAGTGGGTAAGAAAGAAAAGAGACGCGACGTAACTTGGACGTAACTATGTGTGACTTCCCATCACGTGGCCGCACAGTCCCCGAACCGATTCTTCGCGTCCGTCCAACGTCCGTCATTATAAGCCCAACATCTTCGTTACCCGCCTTACTTACCGCCTTCATCGCTCCCACTACGAACGAATGACGAAGCTCCGAGTTAATGTCCGCCAGCACAGCGTCCTCCTCCTCTTCGTCCTCCTCCCAGGAAATGCCATTATGCACGCTCCCTCGTGAGTCGTCGAGGTAAGGAACCTTGTCACCCAAATCGAGGCCCGGCTCCGTTCGCTCCATCTCGGTCGACATTTTGGAACTGAGACCGCTGATTAAGGCGACGCAGAGATCGGACGTGTGCTGGGAAAACTGTGAGTCCTCTTCGGATGTTCAGAATGGCTCATTGTTCATTTCACAACGGCCATGATCCATCCAACATATGTGCTAGGTCTTCGTCCGAGTTCGATTTACAAGATCAGAGTGACTCTGGAGTTCTTCTTGCAGATCAAGGTGCACACGACTGTCTCTGTTTCGGCATTGTTCTCACCCGGTAATAGAACATTTCTTTACGCCGCACGCAGACACGCGGTGTCTTCCATCTTGAGATCACGGTTACGCGCTTCAAAGGTTATGAGTACAACAAAATCCGGCTCGTCTATGGCATCCGAGTGCGGCGACTTTGCCGGAATGTGTGTATGTAGACTACCTCGCTGGCTATCTCATCATCTTACAGTTCCGACGCGGCGAAATAGCCGGATGCACTATGATCAAGGACATCCTCCATGCAAATCAAGCCGAGCTCGTCCGGTTCACCCACCCAGCACAACCCTTCTTTCGTGCGTCAACACCACACAGTCTCTCCATGCACACCAACAATACCATGAGAGACGACGGTGCATGGGATTAAGTACATGGAAGGAATGGCCATTTTGTGGAAGCTTGGACGCGATTAGTTCAAATGCGACAATTTTCTCTGGGTTGTGTGAGGATGAATCGCGTGTGATTATGATGATGAGACGAACTTTCGAGGGGTGAGTCTTGTGTGTCTTGCCAAGCTTCATTCGGGTCATATAGAGGGTGGTTTTCGAGGAATTCGAGGTAGGATGCGCCGACAGCGCCTCGGTTGCGGAGGGTGCTGCCACCGTGCGAGAGGAGGCAAGCGCGGTTTAATCGAGTTGTTCGTAGTTTTCCTCGATTACTTACTACTTACACATGCTCGTTGCGAGCGTTCTCGGGCATTCTGACTACATGCTGACGCGGTTCACGACTGCGGCCACGAGGACGGGAGGACATGGTGGTTTGAGGAAACAATTTTTGCGGGAGGAAAGAGTTTATGCTTGCGTCATTACTGAGTAACTGGTGAACGCATGCCCCTGTGGCATCGGCCTAATGGTCTAGTCGTATGATACCTTGTTAGGGATTGATGTCCTGGCATCGAGGTGGTCCCGCGTTCAATTCGCGGTTAGGCCCTCTTTTTTCATCCCATTTAGCTTCCCCGGTGTCCAATTCTTGTGCCAGAGCTTCTATAAAGAATGCCGGATGCCAAGATTAATTTTATCTTTGCCTTATAAACATCACCACGGTCCACGACATGTTGGTGCGGCGTGCCCTGGCGTGCCTGTGGTGCTCAAAATCATCACGATTGATCCGCTAGGCCGCCCTCATCAGACCTCTCCCTACATGTGTCTTGCTCGCATATGACGATTTTCTATTCACTCACCTAAGATTTGATCCCGAAGCTCGCCTCGCCGTCCCTCCTGCCGTCGCATATCCGGCGGATGATCTGCTGAAGGCCACGCACTTCCAGCGAATCGATCCGATGAAAAACTACGCGCATTGGCAGGGATGAAGCAATCAAGTAAATGGTGCGCAGTATGATGGTACTACGACCTCGATCGCTTGCTCTTTCTTTGTCAGCGCTCCTATGAACGATTAGACGTCTTGATCTGTCAGCAAAATCGGACGGCTGGTATCCGCGCCCAATGCCAGCTAATCCTCAGCCGCGGTTAACACTCAATCAGGGAATTTTCCTTGTCTCTCGGATACTCTTCCGAGCGTTGACCGATCGCAATTCACGTTTCGGCTTCTGTATCTCCGCCAGGTCGTCGATCTCAACCTCTCATCGGCGCTCAACTGAATTCTTACTTATAACCAGTGCTGCCCACCGCAAGCCCACCGTCACGATGATTTACTTATCTCAAATGCCCACCACGTACAGTGCCTGGGTGGCGACCAAAAAGGGTCTCCCTTCGACGGCTCTTCAACTCAAAACCGATCTGGTGCTTCCAGCTCGACTGCCTAAAGGTCATGTTTTGGTGAAAATACAAGCAGCCGCGCTCAATCCCTAGTACGTTTGACATCTTCCGTATATCGCCTACACCAATGCCTTCCTTCATCAGTATATACAAAATGATCGCTAGCCTCTCCGACTTTGCTGATGGCAGACCGCACATCGCGGAGCGCGACTTCGCAGGGATTGTCGTCGACCCCAACGGTACGGAGTTCACTCGGGGGAACACGTCTTCGGCTACGCCCACAGCGCCACCGCAACAGTCGGTGCGCTGGCTGAGTACTTGGTTTTTCCCTCCTCGATGCTGGTTCCGCGGCCTTCCAACGTCACCTCCATTGAGGCCGCGGGTCTCGCGATCGTTACGCTCACCGCGCATGCGGCGCTCAAACATCTCCGCCTCGCGGCAGGGCAGACGGTCTTAATCAACGGCGGAAGCTCCAGCGTTGGATTGTCTGCGATTCAAATCGCAAAGTCGATGGGGCTGAATGTGGTCGCCACCGCGAGCAGTCGGAACAGGGATCTTCTTCTCAACCTTGGCGTCGATGAGGTAGATGAAAATCGATTTCTTCTTTGGCTTCGATGCTCACGGTTACCAAATACGATCTGCACAGTTCATTGACTACACAATCGCCCCTCTCCACGAACAACTCATCACCCGGGTGCGCACCGCTCCCAAATTCCACGGCCTATTCGATGCCGTCGGCCTCACTGAGACCGCCTTGTATCTCAACTGCGCGAAATACCTTGCCCCCGGCGCACGGTACGTCTCCGCCGGCGGTTTCCCTACCTCCCGCAAGGCGTTCGCGGGGATGTTGCGCCTCATCTTTGAGGGCTCGCTCCGCCCCGTGTGGTTTGGTGGTGTACCGCGAAAGTTTTCGTAAGTCGGATCCGACTTGACTCTTGAAGATGTGCTGCTGACTCCGTCGTAGAATTGTGACCTGCCCTCAAGACAAAAAGAGCCTCGAGGAAGTCCGCTCACTAGTGGCCGACGGTGCGTTCTCCGTTTCTTGGAGTTTTTCCCACCAACATTTTGATGTACGGACATTTGAAGGCTCGGTGAAGCCCATTGTTGACTCGGTGCACCCTTTCAACCGCGCAGGCATCATGGCGGCGTACGGCAAGCTCATGACGAATCGTGCCGTCGGGAAGGTGGTGGTGGAAATTCAAAACAGGGAGGGGGCGAAGATGTGATTTCCTGGGAGGTATCTTTAAGGATAGAGAACAAATGCAGGATGTATGTTAGGTCACTTATTTCAGACTGATGTGCATGATTCAACGCTCAAAAAAGACTTTCGGGAACGGCCGAAGATATCATGGGGCCATCTTCGATCTAGCAACAAGTACGCAGTTGACCAACCGGCTAAGCCCCTCACTCGGAGAAAGTACTGAAAGAACAAGCTGGATGCTCACAGACCAGATCCTTGTGCATTTTGCTTCGCGTGGGGCCGAATGAGCTCCCATCAGATGGCCGGCCGAATAGATGCCGCTGAGCCGATGTTTGAGTTCTCGTTGCGACTTCGCTATATGTTGATCTTGATTACAAAACCTTGTCGGACGGACTGCACCAAAGAGCTCTGTGACTTATTGCTGGATCTGGCGACTTTGGTTTCTATGCTGGGGAATGAGATCCTTCACGTGGAAATCAACAAAGCATGAGCTTTGATTCACCAAACGAACTGGCATTGCCTTTTATAGTCCCTCACAATGCAATTTGATCCTCTTATCCCATTATTCGATGGCAAACAAAAGAAGGTTTTCGTGGTTCACAATGGTCGCTCCCGCTTTGGCATCTACGCCACTTCCAAGGCTCTTTCGTGGTTGTTCTTTGCTTTGGTCGACAGAAAATATATAAGGATGTCTGAATCACCTCAAATTCAACAGAACTTCGAGTCCTGCCTCCAGTCAAGCACCAATGTCCTACTATTCAAATCCCACACACGCCCACAGCTCCGGCCGCGGTGGTCATGGTCAGCCCCACACCCTTCAGCACGCTCTCAATCCCCAGCATGTCGGCTATGGTCCTTCTCGCCACCGTATGCCAACCGTGGAATACAAGCCTACCAAGTGGAACGCAGCCATGGCTGGCACGCGCCAAAAGTTGGTTCTGTCGTTCGACTATCCAGGGCAGTCGTCCCAGGGCGTTTCGATGCGTGATTTGCGGCTCAAGGGGCCGACCGCACCAATCGCAGGTGCGAGCGACCTCGTCTTCGCTGCCATGGGCGTTCAGAAAATTTCTCTGCGAATTATTGTGCGTACTCAACACTCCTTGTGATTGCTCGACTCTTAAATGCCCTGGTTCACAGTGGCCTGGGTATGAGAGTGTCGAGTGGTCTCGCTCGATTGACGTGACCGGCATCACACGAGCAGCTTTGGCATACCAGGTAGCCTCAAACTTTGCGCGCTTTTTCGAGGTGCGTTTCTTAGCCATGCTGCTTGATACTGTGCGCTGACTGCTTGTTAGAAAATCCAATACGAGACTCCAACTTCCCCTACTCGTTATTTGATCTCTCCGGCTGCGATACAATTTGAACACCTTTATTTGATCTCACTAACCAACACGATCGACAATGTGTGGCAGGCGGACCTTGCCATGTAGTCGCGTTTGAATTGGTCCGCCTATTGTATTTTTCTCTCACATTCCTGCATGCGTTTGTATCATTCTGCGATGTTCTCATGTGTACTCTCTTCATTTTCTTGCAATTAACTTGAATGTCCTCGTGTATAATGCACCGCTCAGGAAAAGTTCACTGAGCGAAGCGACTAATGGCACCGCTTGCAATCATTCTGACGTGGGATCCCGGATGACTGAGTCAGTGACAGCGGGACCCTGCGCAAGCACAGAACCTGTGCATGTAATGAGACCTGTCGCTCCATGGACCATTTCTGCGATTTCCGCCGGGCCGGTCATAAACGCCGAAAAAACTAGAGTGGCGGCGGGAAATGCCTGAAAATGCCGAGCATGGCTCTGGTGTGATCATCAGATTCCCCTGAGATGGCCGTCAGTCTCGACATGACGCAATCCACGGCATCCGATAAAGGGTAATCATTTCGCAATCAGGAAGATGTTCGGAAGATGACGGGGCAGATAAATCGGTTAACCAAAACGGGATTTGCGACTGACGACCATGTTCTGACAAGATGTGGCATATAAAAGCCGAGTCAAGCATAGGCTCGAGGCACCAGATACCATGAGCTTTCCTCCCGGAATACTTTACCTCGCCAAACTCCTCCCTGGAATCCTCGCGCCGCCGCTCGCAACTTGGGGCGTTCAATGGGTGGTGAACAGATACACGGCCCTACATATCCCGCGCCCACTGTTCTCCGTACTTTGCTCACTCAGCATCCCGCTCATCTTCGCGATCGAAGTGCAGTATAAACTGTACGCAGACAGGCAAGGGGCTGCGAATTGTGGTGCAATTCTACCGCCGACTGTGCCCTCTGCTCTCGGCGGCTTCGACCTGATCCTCGGCGCAATGAAAAATATGGCTACAAACTATCCTGGTGATTATTTGACCTTTACTACTGTCCAGAGCATTATCACTCAGTGTTCGAGGACAGGAGAACCACTGGCCCTTCTAGCAAAGAAACTTGGGCATACCTTCCGCATGCGCCTGCTATTTCAAGACAGGGTGAGCTGGGAGTCTTTCCGAGGAGGCAAACATGACGGAATATTCAGTTCTTCACGACCGAACCCGAGCACATAAAGGTAAGTGATCCCATCCGGACTTCGGATTGTGGACCGACGCAGCGTCAGATCATTCTAGCGACCGAATTCAATAGCTTCGAGAAAGGAAAGGACACGCAAGAGATATTCGGAGCGCTCATAGGATCGGGCGTGTTCGGTGCTGACGGTGTGCCATTCCTCAAGATGATTGATATACTCTACTTCTCACATCGACCGAATAGGCGACTTATGGAAGTAAGTGTGCTACGATTGTGCTCGGTCGGCACATCAACTCACTTCTGGCCAGGTTCCACCGTGCCATGACGCGCCCCTTTTTCAAACGTGAACGCGTCAGCGACTTCGAGCTATTCGACAGACATGCTCTGGCTGCTATCGCGCAGCTCAAGATGCGCTTTGCCGAGGGCCACCCCGTCGACTTTCAGGTTTGTACCCCCGTCTTCCCGGTAGCGAACGTGTTTTACAAGGGTTGAAGGACCTTGTCTCCCGTTTCACTATGGACTCCTCTGTTGAGTTCCTCTTCGGACACAACGCGCACACCCTGGCCGCCGGCCTACCGTATCCCTTGTTCTCAGTTCAAGCACCTTCTTCTTGCGGCATGATCTCTCCCTCGACGCAGTTTGCCGACGCCCTTGCCTCTGCAGAACACGTTCTTTTTGCACGCGGCTCTGTCGGTCCTGCATGGCCTCTCCTGCGCGAGTTCTGGATTGACCGTCTCGCGTCCCCAATGCGCGTAATCAGAGAGTTCCTTGACCCGATATTGACCAGTGCTGTGGATGCAAGGACAGCCAAGAAGGGGAATGATGAAGAACGCTTGCATGTACATGTCACGGAGCGCGAGGTGCTGGAGGGCGAAACGCTAGTAGAGCATTTGTTGAATTATACTGACGGTACGCCTTTCTGGATAGCAAGTCATAAGACTGACGGCGTAGCAGATCGGACAATTCTGCGAGATGAAATTCTCAACATCAGTGTCGCTGGACGGGATACGGTGCCTGGCTTTTTCTTCTCTTTCCGACATATATCTCATTCGCATCACGCCCGTAGACATCAAGTCTTCTCACATTTACTCTCTACATGCTCACGCAGTACCCCGCAGCACTTGCTAAGCTGCGCACGGAAGTACAGGAGATGGTGGGTCCCACGCGCGCCCCAACGCCCGACGATTTTCGTGAGATGAAATATTTGAGAGCGGTGCTTAACGGTAGGTATACTTCACTTATATATCGACGACCGACACAGCTCATTAACTTGGTTGCAGAGACGCTCAGGCTTTACCCACCCGTGTGAGCCCCTGTTTCGTCATTCTTTTTCCATTGGTTGCTAACATGGCAAGTTAGACCATTCAATATGCGGTTCTGTCGTTCCAATTGACAGCTCCATACCTTCGCTAATCTACGCTGTAGGAGCACCATTACGCCCGTTACTTTCCCCGCGCAGAACTTCGGATTGGAACCATTTTTCATCCCGGCTCGCTCTAGGTTTTTTTCTGCCTACCCTACTAGTTTGCGTCTGCTGACAGCCTGGTGTAACTTAGAGTCATGTATAGCGTGATGGTAATGCAGCGCCGCACGGACTTATGGGGACCGGACGGTATGATTTCTCCAGCTCGCTCACGAAAAGCCCACAATTACAATCCCGGTGATGCAGCGGCGCACTGGGACCCCGAACGCTTCATCGATGCGCGACTTCACAAATACCGTGCGCCGCCCGCCCGTCCCTATATCACCTCTGTGATGCTGAGCCATAAGCAGTGACGCCGAAGCCCTTCATCTTCCTCCCGTTCAACGCTGGCCCGCGCATCTGCCTAGGCCAGCAATTCGCGTATCACGAAGCGTCCCTGTTCCTCGTGCGCCTCCTGCAGGCTCTTCCGTCTCCAGAAACCACGATCTGCCTTGCGGAGGAAGCGCTGACATCTGTGCCTGCGTCCTGGAGCACGGCAGATGAACTCGGATGGAAAAGTCGCGAGAAAGTGAAGGTGAAGAACCATCTGACGCTCTATGTAGAGGTGGGTTCCGGCTGCAGATCTTACCAATTCGCGGTCCGGTGATGCTGACCTGATTTTTGGGGCACAGGGAGGGCTGTGGATCAAGATGAAGGAGGACAAGGGTCCGAGGGTTGAATGATCTAGAAACTATTGTAGCAGCAAATGTGTGTTCGC
The DNA here is from genome assembly GCA_013387415.1 of Panellus pusillus. NCBI lineage: Eukaryota > Fungi > Basidiomycota > Agaricomycetes > Agaricales > Mycenaceae > Panellus > Panellus pusillus. Next base: position 31,601 of record QVIE01002255.1, read on the forward strand.
GGATGAGTACTGAGTAGCAATAACGCAATAACAGATGATTCAACCTATTCATTCACCACAACTCTTCGCGGTTTTTATACCTCACTGGAGTGATGCCAGATTCACTTACCGCATCTCCCTGAGCTCGAAGATGCAGAGCTATGATAGCTGAAACTACCGGTGGGGCATATTAGAGCGCCTATGGCAGTCAGGCACAGCTCCCTTCGATCTAGTATGAGGCCGATAGCTCCAGATACGCATTTCTTCGTGGCCACATAGACGTATTATTTCAACTGAATAAGAATAGCGATTTATTTAAGTACGGGAGAGAATAAAGAATGAGCAGTAATTGGACAGATGTAAGGAGAGAGAACGTATTCCCGTTGCAATTACCCGTGATATTGAGTTATTGTTGATTCAAAGCGCTCTTGACATAGTCAAAGGCTGTCCGTGTTCAGCGTGATACCCTGCGCAGGCCTGGGAGGGTTGCCGCCGTCCCCAATCAGGATCTGCACACCCTCGCTCCACACCCCATCCGCAACGACGAAGAGCCAAGCGGGGGCCGGGGGATAGATGTTGTTGTTCGGGGGCGATGTGATGGTCAAGGTGTTACCCTCAAGGGTGAAGTCGAGGAAGACGAGCCGCGAGTTAGCGTGCCAAGCGTGAGTGACGTAGCCCATGTCCATTAGAGACACTGGGGCAGGTAGAGTTGAGCGTGCAGCACAAGGAAGAGTAAAAACACCACTCACCCTGGATCTCTCCTGCGGCCAAACTCGAAGGAATGGTGACCGACACCGAAGCCGTCTGGTTGTAAGACATCTGCGTCGGAGCCGTGTTGATGACTGGTCTTGGCGAGTTGTTGGTGATGAAGTCTGGGTTCAGATACTGGACGCGGAACTCGCTCGGGAACGAAAGGTTCGAAGCAGGGGGCTCGGAGACGAATGGGTGAGGGTTAGATCCCGCCACCATCACACTCCTGTACACTCGTTCGTATCAGTGATTCTATATGCATTGACTCGAACGTACCCTTGTACGGTGAGCGTCGCAGCAGAGTGGTACATCCGCGGAATGGTGCTCGGGGCAATCCTGCCACGGTGATTCTCTGGCCCGCCGGAAGCTGCGTCTGGTACAACATGCCTTGGAAGCCGGGGTTGGCCGAGTTCGAACCGGTCGCATTGGCGTCCCCAACAGAGGGATAGCCCGAGTATCTGCACGGACGGATTAATTGCCAACACCATCGGCTAATGCAGTTAGATGCGCACCCTGTCTGAGCGCCGTTGAGCATGAGCAAATCACCGCTAGGCAACATAACGCCTTCGAGCATCACTCGCTGGTCCGGCATCTGCTCGACCTCCCACCCAGCAGCGACACCCGCAGCAGTGACAGTGATGCGAGAGCATTGGGTGGTTGCGGGATCCTGGATGGAGAGCTCTGACGCGGGGATTGCGTCCGACTTGCTAGAGCCGCCGCAAGCAAGAATTGTGGGCTCATACAAGGGGGGCGAGAGAGGCAAAAGTTGAACCATGCCGTCCATCGGCGCATTCACGCGCACGCCGTTAGGGATTTCCGGCAGACGCAGGACCTCGGTGTTGCTGTCGATGTCGTAGACCATGGATTGGTTGTTGGCGATGACCAAGACGTGTCCAGACGGCAAGACGAAAGACCTGGATGAGTTTCAGACGTTCTGCATCGACTGCATGAACGCGAAAGCTTACCGAGGGAAGAGGTTGACTGGTAGCGTGTCATTCAAGAACTGACTTTGACGGACAGTCCCTTCTTCTCCAGCGCGCGGGGGGTAAAATTCAATCGAGTTCTCAGCTATGTCGATGGAATTGAAGAGGGTGAGGATGGTGCTCCCGCCGAGAACCATGAGACTCCCGTCGGGATGCGCACCCCAGTCGGGTACCAGCGGGTGACCACCAAATGGATGTTCTCGGGATCCTCGAATACCTCGCATCCAGGGCCTGTGCCGTCGGGCGAGGTGCAGGGACCAAAGAGGCGGATGCCCATCCGGCCGTCAGCCGGCAGCTCACCCGGATTCTCGAGCGCCTGCCCGCCGACAGCGACGTTGGTGCCGTTGCTGATGAACGCCCCACCCTGGTCAGGTCTACATTAGATTGGGCGGGAAATTAGCAGGTCAGACTCACGGCACCTAGTTTGTACAGATTAGAAATGGCTTTAGAGTGAAAATCAGGTGCACTTACAGAAAGTATCGGTAAGGGTAGAGAGCGGGGTGGCCGTGTTGGTGTCGAAGTGCCAGAGCCCAGCCCACGCAGGCTCCCCAGTGGGGAGAAGGAGGGGGTTGCCGTCGGCGCGATCGTACATCAACGCCAAGGTAGGCGAAAGCGTGATGAGCTCGAGGGGAATAATGCCAGAAGTACCGTTTTGAACGAAAGTCCATTGAATGGTACTTTGAGCGATAGCCAAACGCACAAGCGCAGAGAGGTAGAGAAGAGAGCGCATGTTGTTCGAAGACTGAGACAGACGAGGGTGGTGAGCAGAGGCACTCAGAACAGGGCCCTTTTATACTTTTACTGCCGGCTTGAAGGGGATTCGTCTCAGAGTTCCTACTTAGTGGCAAGGAGAAATCCCATACTTTGTTGTCCGGCCGAGGAAATGTTTCAGAAATGACCGTAGTATTGGGCGGCACTCCTCCATGTGCGCTCCATTATTAGCTCCACTGCCCGCAGCCCATGCAATCGTGCATGGGCACTAATATGATGCCGTCACTGTTACGAGTCATAGTACGGTCCAGGCATTGACCGCGATGCGCCAGGCCGACGAACGATGTCCAGCACAGTGCCTGAGGAGTTGAATACGAGACGTTTTGCCTACAACCTTGGAGTGAATCAGCCCAGTCGCTTTGTGTCTGCGACCGAGTGCTAAGTAGAAGAGTTGCGGCGTCTCCCTTGAGACAAGAGTGTACATTTCTGAGTTGAACCAATGTATTGAATGGAGTACTTACGAACCTTTTCTTCACACGTCGGGATCGAAACTGAGTTTCGGCATGTCTTTTGAATGGAGGTTCGGGGCTAGCGCGAGGCCTTTTGCTCCAGCAAGTTTGGCGGAGCATCTTCAAGCATTCTGGGCGACTTACAGCGAAGAATCCCAGCACCGGTACAATATGAGCAAGAATCCAAGAGTTAAGAGCTGCTGCACTTGTTGGAGCCGCAGATGGTGATGGTACATGGAGATGGGCGACGCGGCCATCAACGTGGGACCCTTTGATCGGACTCGGACTCGGAGTACCGAGTGCCGACGCACGGACCCTCAGTTGAGCAAAATTTGCTGAAAAATCCTGGAGTAGTTTCAAGCCTCGAAAGTCGAATTATTTTGCAAGTAGGTGTGTAAACTCGTCGATCAAATTACTCGTGTACGCCCAATTTGGACTCACATAAGAGTGCTCAAGCTATAAAGTGTTTAAACCCCGTGTGGACTCTGACTAATTCTACCTAACCAGAAATAGTTTTTTCGAGATTTCAGGGGGATCTACAGCTGTGCTGGCATACGTACAAAACGATGCTGCTGGTAAATATCCTCCGCAATGCTGAGTGACGAAATTCGCGGTAATCTTTTTGGGACCGGAGAATTGAAAAGTTGTCCGGCGCAAAGACAATGGTTGCCACGGCAAAGCTTCAAGTCTAGCAACCTCGGCTAAGAACACGGAGAATGGAGGCAAGCTCTGGATCGGAAACTGGGAGTACCGAAAATGCAACCTACCATGCATTCGGGGTAAATAGTGTAAGCAGGAAAACCGGCATGAGTCTAGGCACAAATTGAACGGTGAGCGGCAAACGTATCTGGAGTCTGGACTGCAGCCATCCCGGGGGTCTTCCTTGTACCGGTGCCGTGATACTACTGCAAGGGAGGTTCGGTCTGAAAATCGGTTCGAACCTGAACTGGACTGAACTTCAGGGTTCAGAGTTGAAGTTCAAGCAATCTTCGAACCTGAGCCTAGTGTTCAGTCCAGCGTTCAATGTACCGCTGTTTCCGGTGAACGGGTCCGAACCGCTTCCGCGAACCTCGGTGTTTCCGAGCGCTGAAACTTGAAACGGAAGGACGGCAGATGCGGCATATCACGGATCACAGAATGTTCTTGACTCCTACCCTCACCACTCCGCGCGCGACTGGGCTTCGTCGTCTACAGAACTTCACCTGTTCTGGCCTTCAATTTAATGGTCAATCTTCCTGTCTCCTGGGATACTGTATTGTATAAACCTGAGTCGGCGTGAACAAGAACTGGTCGACAACCTCTCAGACCCTCAGTCACTGTTCACTCGTCTCGAGTATGTATCTGCAGCTCTTCTTTCTACGCGCCGACGCTGAGAGTATTTTAGCCCGGTGTATGCTAACAAAGTCGCTCTTAGACTTGTGCGAACACCAGCACACTCTCCGTTCGGGTTTTCATTCTCGTTGTGAGCCACCTTGTTCGAGGTTCAGCGGTGCAATCGTGTTGAGATACATTCGAGCACAGTTCTTTGTCATCTCCCAGTGTCGCTGCTTGGCAGTGCTAGGGATGATCACCGTCCGTACCCCGTTATCGTCAATTCGATTTAGATGCAAAGGCGCCTTACGCCACCACGGGACACCTATGTGAGCCGCCGGATGAAATAATTTATATTATTAGTAACGATATACAGCATTATATGACCGCACCCGACGCTATATTATCTGTTTCTCCTTCCCTGCCTCCCTCGCTAGTGACTTTACCGCGAGATCAAGCAAAATGCGCGAGTACAAAGCGTGGAAATGCATTATGGTCCTTTGGCGTAGGTTAAATAGATGGCCAACGGCGCCGGAAGGAATGGAAGGCCCGTCGGGAGGCACTAACGCATCGGCGGGCGGCGAGAGTATGAGATGCGAGGCAAAAAGGAGGCGGACGGTGTCGCCCCCGCTGGGCGCAGAGTCCTCGATGGCAAATGAGTGGTAGCCCCCTAACAGAGCGACTCTGTCGGTGTCCGAAGGTGAAGGGCGGAGCCACCAGGACGCGATGAGTGGACCATGCAAGACGGTACCTGGGAGCGGCGCGGCGGGGGTGACGGTATCGTGAGCTTCTACTATAAACTAGGTGCAATAAAATTGTTATCAGATGCATTTTGTAACTTCAGATTCGAACGGATGAAACTTACGAGGCCGCCCAAGATCTTAGCCTTTTCTACGAACGCGTTTTCACCGTCGCGATCGACTAGCGCGCCGCCGCTGCGCAGGTCGAATATAATTCCCAGGCGCGCCAGTGAGGACACAATATACCGTTCAATGCGAAGCGGCCAAGATCCCCAAAACGCGCGCGCAAACATCGTGAGTGGCGGATCGCTCTCGGAGGCGGTGCCGCGCGGAAATAGGTGGTGTCGCGGCACGGACGCGGCCCACATGTCGCCTGCATGGGTGCGCAGCCAGGGCTCGTTGCCCTTGTCCCTGTCGTTTGTGCCATGCATTCCGAGCGCCGGGGAATCCCGACGCGCGGAGATTTCGAGCGCGGGGAGTACGCGGAGTGTGGGGTATGCGGCTGCGAGGCGGCGGTGTTGATAGTATAGGACGCCTAGGAGAGTGGCCGGAAGGGCGCCGATGTACAGTATCCTCTGATAGACCATGGTTATTCTTCATGTAAGGGTGAGTACGACGCTGCTTATAAACAGGGGGGACCGTGATGATACGGATCGGAGACATCCGGTAACTTCCGATTTGATCTAACTGGAGTCCCCGTCGAAGGTGTCACGGCCCCGGGTGATGCCAAAAAAGCAAGACGCACTGCCAGTGACGACGCGCAGCCCAAATCCTTCCACCACGGGCGCGACGTATCTTGCGTATATCCTCCTATCCGAGTCATTCATGTCGACTTGCTACGCTCCCATCACCAGTATCGACCGTGCCGCACTCCTCCCTTTCAAGGCGGGAAAGGAGAAGGAAAGAAGGGAAGGCAGAAGGGAAAAGGGCGCACCCAGAGATCGAGACGCCCCCGCCACCAGGTGGTTGACAACCGCGTGCGCTTCCTCGGGGAGGGCGTGTACTACGAGAGAAGGGGGAGCAGGAGCAATGGAGCATGCGTATATGCGCACCGTGACGCGTGACGCTGCAACTCGCGGATCGCTCCGCCATCAGCCGCGCGGCGGCCGGCTACGTAGTACGTCCCTCGTGCGCCAGGAGGGTCGGGTCTTGACTCAGCTCCCTTGTCCTTGTCGACCGTCCCTAGCACCCATTTCCGCTCCTCACGAGCCTTATGCAAGTCTTCTTCGAAGAGAAAGACTCAAGACGCACCGTACTCCGCCGAACACACCGCAAACCCCGAGGACGGATTCGCCGCGGAGAAGGAGAACGTACCCCCGCGCGGCGAGGATGCCGAGTGTTGAGCAAAGGAGATGGCAGGAAGGAAGGCAAAAAGAAGGGCGTACGATTGTCCCCCTCGGACGTTGACACTGATATGTGGATGTTGAGTCTTGACCAATGACGATCAAGTCTCCACCAGATATCCCTGCGACTCATGAAACTTGCCATATCACGGGTCGTTCCCAGCACTCGGCGCGCCACATCCACTCTTCGCAGCTTCTCCGTGTCCGGTATATCTCATGCGACGGCGGGGAGCGGCGCGGTCCATTGGACGGGGAGGCGCTGCAGGGCGCGATGATGCACTCGACGGTGAGGACGGGCGGGTGGCCGGCGACTAACGACGCAGTCGTCAGCAGTAGAACGAAGTACAGCATGCGGAGGAGCGTGGATTCCACCGGATTCGAGCGAAGAGGCGGACTGAGCCAGGTGAGTGATCATTTTAGCGATTGCGTTGCGGCAAAAGAATTCAACAAATCATGATAGATTCAAGATGGTAAGTAGAACGATACAGAAGTTCGTGGATATACAAAGCAATGCATGGTGACATTGACCTACATAAGAAGTCAGCATTTAGCACCGTGTCAGAGAGCAACACAGTACCACTTACAGCAAATCAACGACGAAGCGGAAGCGCGCCCCGTGCCCGCCCATGGATATCGACGCCCATGAACATGCGCTCATGGCGCTCCATGGGCGGACACGCTGGCAGCGCCTCCCACCCTCCGTGCACGCTGTACGCTCCAGCGGCATACTCCGTCCGATGGAAGCACGAATCGAACACGCGCGCGGCCAGGGCGTACATCGCCTGCCGCTCTTCGAAGACGCGAACCTCGGCGTCGGATGCGCGGGGCGTGGGCGGCTGCAATTCGGGTGCGCGGGTCGGGGTGAGTGCGTATGGGTGTGGATGTGATTGTGGGTGTGGGTGTGGGTTGGGGTACGCATGCGTGCGTGCGGGTGCGGATGAGGATGAGTGTGCATGTCTGGGTGAGGTGGGCGTGGATAATGATGATGTGGGTTCGGCGCGATGACGGTTTTGAGTGCGCGACGACACCCGCGGGACTCGTGTCAAGCGCGTTACTGCGGCATGATGAGGAGCCTGCGCGCCGTTGTAGGTGGTGGTGGGGACGTCGATGAACGTAGGCGTATACATCCTTGATTGGTTGGTTGGTACTAAGCACTGCGATCAGCCCCGAGTCTGGTCTCAGCAGATTCCCTGCAACGCACCTGTGTGTTGTGTGTTGTGAGTTGTGTGAGTTGAGGTGCGTAGTGGGCTGAATTCTCTACGTTTTCCATCCGCCCTTTATACCCGCCAGAGAGTCTTCCCAAGACAGGGGCCGGCCGCTGCGGGCTGGTCGGAACAGTCAGACGGGGTGCGGCCCGCGCGGAAGTGCAGGTCTCAGTCTCAGTCTGCATACCGCGCCTAGATCGGCCTGGACTCGCCGCGGCTTGATCAAATCCCTGTCTCACTTTGAAAAAATCGACGGCGCAGCAGCGGCCGTGCCCCGCCCCGCAGCCGCAAGCCCGCAGCTGCCAGGCATCACGCCCCGCAACCGAAGGGCATCACTCGCTGCGGATGCGTTGCCTCACATCACTGATCAGTGGATCGGCGGCACCGGCATCTCGTTGCCGTGCGGTCCGTTCAAGCGATGCGGCAGAGTTGAGTTTGGGCAGCTTACGGCGTGCCGTCCAGAGAGAGGTCCAAACGAAATCAGTTCAAAATTCAATGACAGCGAGTACTACTGTATGCGAAAGTACTCGAGTCGAGCCCGACGTATAAAAGCAATTTTCACGGAAAATTACATGCCTCGTGGATCAGGTTTGCTGTGTCGAACGCAGTACTGCTTATTCCATTTTCATGCACATATTTGTACGCCGTGCAAGTGATTCTATCAATTTTTTTGTACTCGGTGGTTAGTACGCTGTGTACGAACTTGAAAAATAAATACTTCCTGGGATATTGAGAGAATTGGGTGAATTTTCGGAGTTGCAAGTAAAATTTTAAAGTGCACGAGGAGGGGAGCCCATGCTATATTGAATAGAATACCTAGACAGTGTCTGACAGACAGAAAATCAGTACCGATGGGAGGTCAGGACTCAGTAATACCGAATCAGCCTGAGGATAGGCCGACCTTTGATTGACACAGGTCGGGATGAGCGCAGCGATGGGCAAGTGGACTGATTGAGCCGCTTCCGGGTTTATCATCCATCTGGTTGGGATGTTCGCATGATTATGGCAGAATAGCCGAAGTACTGTTTTATATCAAACTGCACCATGGAGCACTAAGCACGATGTACGATTTGATGCACGTGCATGGTTCAATTTGTACGGTGGGTTGAACTTCGAACCTCGATCTGATGTACAACCACAGCGCTCAAAGTACGGTTTAGTGCACGTTCACGGCATACAAAGCACGGTGCAGTAAGCACTTTATTTTTCAGTGATAAATACCGTCATACCGACGGGATGGCATGCCAGTGCACTGGTTTTTCCATCGTGATGAATTTGAACCGTGTATGTACGCGTCGATGGCAATTGGAATCCCCGGTGTGCTCTGCCGCTACCATCCATTTCGACTCGTTCCATCCCCTGGAATCGCTTACAGCCCGCACCATCGCCCATCGCTTATGTACGTGGCCGCAACGCCAGCCTTACGCTACGCTGTCGTTCGCTCTGCTCCTCGTTCCACACACCTCCAAAGCCGCCGCACACCGTATAAGACCACGCAGCCGCACGTGCTTCCGGTGTCGCCTGAGCCTCCATTTCCCTCTCAGAGTCTCACGCCCTCCTAACCTAACCGTGGTGACGGTGCGAGTCGTGCCAAGGGCGTAGCGCGGGATGCTTTCAGTACCAACTGCGGCCAGAATCGAGTTCAAAAGATCCTTGTCCGAGAATGTGAAACTTGAAAATAGAGCGCTTGACATGGCTGTTGAGGCTAGCCTGGCTAGCAGTTAAGATCTTTATCACGATTCACCAGGGGTGCGGGCATACATTTGGTCCGTATGCGTGTGCTGTATGTCCCGGAGAGCTGTTGAGGCCCGTACGCTACATGATTGTTCAGCCAGTTCCCTCCTGCCACCGTGCCCACTGCGTTTCCAGAGTTTGCAGTCCACAGCGGTTCTGTACTCGGTTTGAGAGCAAATGTATCGATGGGGAGATTTACTTCGGCGTGAGCGGCGTGTGAAATATGCATAGCTCTGGAGACACAGTCTGACTGTCTGAGTCAGTGCGGCGTGGGCGTCAGAACGAAAGCGACGGAGAAATGAATCAACAGATCATGATGGCGGCATGAATCTGATGGCATCCGGGGCCAGGCGGGGCTGTGCACGAACAGCCTCTGCTTCGCACCACGATGTCTCTTGAGCCCGTCCTCGATATGCTACTCGGCATAACGCCGGTCCCAGGTCTTTCCCTAGCGTGGAACTCACTGAAATTCATCGTGTCCGCCGTCGACAAGGCTCGCGATAGCAACCAACAGCTTCAAATCCTGACACGCTGTGTCGCCTATCTGATACAAACGCTCGATGCGGAGTTCAAAGCAAAGAGGTTGACCGAACCTGGCTGCGCTAAGCAGCTTCGAGATCTGCAGAGGCGAGCTCTTCGGGCCCCTCATGATCATTGCCCCATTGATTCACATGGGTACATGCGGCAGTTTGCTTGACGATATAACAGTTTTTGTCCAGGAAGAGCGACAAAGCAGATTTGTGAGGCTAATATTCACCAGCGACTCTCGAAACGCTCGTATATCTGGTTTCTATCGCGAGATTGAAGCGTTATATAATGCTTTCAACGCAAGTCCATCCACAGCATCCCGAGTCATCATGTTAAACAGATGTCTGAACCAGATTGCCTCTCTGATCAAAATAGACCGGAACCTACAAATTGTGAACGACCGCCTACAGGTGATGGAGCAAAATCTCCAACTGTCCCGCGTCCCTGGTTTGCATTACTTATTTTTGCTACTCGTACCGCCGATTCTAATCGGTCGACGTTGACCATCGTGTCCAGATGCCCCAACTGCGTCCCAAGGGCGGACTCCGTCTCTCGCCCCGCACCCCACTGTCCAACAGCGCATCTTCTTCTACCCAAAGCGCACGGACACGTACTATGCTTTCACAAATCGGGCTCCCTACCCTGTCAAATACAACGGGAAAATATACCCGACGTCGGAGCATCTGTTCCAAGCTTTCAAGTACATGGACTACCGACCGGATATCGCGGAGAAGATCAGGACGGTGTCGAAGTCTCCAGGGGCCGCGTTTGACCTGAGTATGACGCAGTTGGCGCACCAGCATCCCGATTGGCAGATATTGAAGATCCCTAAGGTAAGGAGTCCGACCTTGGTGAAAAAAATGCTACTGTCCGGAAAAACCGATAGATGGAGATCGCGCTCTACCACAAATTCTCGCAGCACGAAAACCTGAAACAACTGTTGCTCGGAACAGGTGATGCCGAACTCGTCGTTAGTCGCATATATGTTTTTCTACGTACTCTTTTGAAAATCACTCATGCATGAAATCCGTCCAGAAGTACACCACCGAGGAGTTTTGGGGCGTAGGCGAGAAAGGGACGGGCAGAAACGAATTTGGCAAAGTTTTGGAGCGTCTGAGAAAGACATTCAGGCATGCGCATTAGCACGCTGAGACTGATTACTCGGCAACAGCGGGCCACATATACACAGACTTGTGGGAAACAGACCTGGTGTGCGACACCTGCTCAAGTAGTACTTGTCGTAATCCGACGCATAAAAACGGTTTCCTGCAGATACGTGTTAGGTGATGTACTGCTTCGGAGTTTGATCAGCGAGACATTGATACCCTTTTTCAAAGATCGAAGGAGTTCAGCCGGCGGTAATGAGTGGAGCTCTCGAAAGGAGCAGCGTGCTACATAAATAACTACAGATGCAGAGCATGTCGGCGACTGAAACGGTGATTACAATCGATTCAAGGCTAACTCTGGATTCAGCCTACCTACTCCATGTACAAGCTTTTGTGCTCGCCGGATACGCCGGGTGGCGGGGGACTCTGAGCGGCGAACGCAGTTCTATCTCAGATGTTTATACAAGGCATGCAGGGAGAAGCGTCCGCATTTAAGGAGTTGGATTCGACGCGACGATGCGGAAAGCTTGACTCTGGTCCGTGCATTCCATCCCATGTCTTCGATCAACAACACTGCTCTGCTGGGAATCGACCATGAATTTGCTTATACAGTGGAAGTGGATTTTTATATATGGGCGGTACGCATTTGCGTCTCTTCTCCGTGCTCAAATTCATATTTCTCTCGCGAACGACAGGCAGAGGTTCTGTTCTACGGTAAGACACAATATTTCGATGTCTTGGAGAATTTCCTGTTATTTAATTTATCTGTGCCAGGGGCATATGCTGTCCTGTTCGGTTTCTACGGTCGAATTCTCTGTCGGGGAGATATCCGAGGCGACGCCTTTCTAAAGTTCACTACGATAGCACTCTTCGTATTGTCCACATTACACGTCGCGCTCCTCATTGCCGCCAGTGCTACCGTCGATGTCCAACTTAATACGGCCTTCTTGATTGGTGCCAGCCCTCCGCAACATTATCTTGACGTCGCAACCCGGTTTTCAGCGGCCACAACAGTGGTGTATGTGACGAGCAAGTGCGTGTCTCCGGTCTTCCTGGGATAAGTGATGAAATTGATGGAGGCACTGACCCATTGACAGCGTTATAGCAGACGCCATCTTTGTGCGTCTTTTTCATCACTTTCGATCCTCCGGGTGATAATGAGTTACAGGTTTATCGATGCTACGCAATCTGGGGCTTCCGGCGCAAAATCATTATCTTCCCTATATTTTGTACATTCGCCGTTGCTGGTAATCTTCCCGTCTACAAGGAAGAGAATAAAGGCGTGTTCTGATTTCTCTCTAGTATTCGGATATTTGAATGCTGGCATGGCCACCCTAGCTAGCTTCAGCATTCCAACAGGAGACAACATCATTCCCGCCAAAGTACATCTGATCCTCTGGGCGCGTGCTCGCACCTCGATGTTCTTCATAGTTTCAACGTCAATATCACTTGCCACGACTGTGCTACTCATGATATTGAGTGGTATGTTTCGCATCCCCTGGCATTTCGCTGTCGAATGCAACATATTTCTAGCTGGCAGGATCTGGTGGCTGCTGCGGAAATTGTTCGATGACATGGGGCACAAAACTCCGCAGCGGTACTATACCGTCGTTGCAATAATGTACGTCTGTGAGACCACTCCTGCAATACCCCGACGTTGATTTTCCTTGTGTGGCAGCTTGGAATCCGGCGCCCTGTATGGACTCGGCGGAGTCATTCTTCTTGCTCTCTTTCTTTTGGGCCGAAATCCGCATTTTTCAAACGGAATAATATTGGCGCAGTTGGTGGTATGTACCCCGAAATCTTGTGAAAACTTTCCCTTTCGCTGAACGCGCATTGTAAATCATCTTATAGGGAATAGCGCCGACAATAATTACGGTCCGTGTTGGACTGGGGGAAAGTGTTGAAAGCGTAAACAGCTTCGCCGTCATGACACAGCCTGCGAGTAGGCGCTCGCAGGCACCCGGGCCTGTCTTTGGAGTGCAAACTACCCGATCGGTTGAACAGCAGTCTATATATCTTCCCCCCATAATTGTAGGTCACCGTGGAAAGGCTGAGACAGTTTAATATTGGTTGTTTTGCGTCAAACAGAAAGACACTGTCACCAGAATCCAAATCTTGAATCTTGACATGCCCTGGACTGTCATTCGCACCCGGCGATGAGTGATGTAAGGGTCGGATCGGGCCTGCTAGGCCCAGTTTTTACACCCGTTGTCGCGCGCGCGCTCGCGCTGCGTACGGAACAAGTGACGATCAGTCGATCAGATCACTTCCGAAACAAACACAACCATCGCCCGCGGTTCAGTCGGACACTGCGCGCTTCGGGCGCCACCTGTTTCATCTATTTTACTTTATATACTTGCATGTACCATTCTTACAAAAAGAATTCGATCCCCCATTTCCCTCGTAGTTCGTGCATGCCGCCGTTTCCTTGAGCCTTCGTCGTTGCTCATGTTCGCCGCCTCCGTCGTCGCCCTCCTCGTGTCGCTTTTATTTGTTTTCGTCCCCGTCGCCGCTCTCCGCCTCGCAAACACCTCGCATTCCGCCGTCGCTGCCGTCCACCGTGTCACGACTGCCGAGCACGTCTTGACCAGCTCGCAAACACAGATCCCGCCCATCATCCTTGGCACTTGCCGCATTCCCTTTTATTTGGGTTTTGCTCGCGCTCGGACGGTGGGTAGGTTCGTCACCCGTTGATCGCTTGAACTTGCAGCAATTTACGAGACGTGCCTGTTGTTTGAACTTTGAAGTTTCAACTCCCAACTGGTCTGCGGCAAAATCCAAACCAGTGGGTTCATTGAGCAATGAGAATGCTATCTAGAGCATATTATGCCAGGAGCTCCGAGGTTTTTATGTGTTTTCTACGACAGGGGGACGCGGCGAACACATTCCTTTTTTTCTGAGTTGACGCAAAGGCGCCTATAAGCACGTGCGCATCACGTGAATTGAGAAAGCGGCTTGTTCCGAACCGAGATTCGCGTCTGTATCGCGCACGTCGCAATTACATACGTGACCTTCATACGGTCCAGTCGAACCCTGTCGAACCTGATTCACTTAGGCTTGCCGCTTATCAGACCAACCGAAAAATTTTAAGTGCTCAGAGGCTAGAGCATCAACCGCATCCCAGAAACCACCGCGCCCACACCCGCCGCAAGTACCCATCCCATCGACGCATGCATGTTCGTCAAACTCGCCGCGCCTCCCGTCTTCGCGCTTCCGCTGGAGCTGCCTCCGCTAGAGCTGCCTCCCGTGCTGCTCGAGACCCCTGGTGCAGTGAGGGTCCCACCGAGACCGCCTCCCTGCACCTCACCATTCGCGCCAACAGTGACCAGCGGGAATGCGCTCCCCGTGAACGCCGTTGTGAACCCTTCAACGCCGATCGTGCAGAGCGCGCCGCCTTTACCGTCCAGTGAGCAGGTCTCGTGGAGATCATCGTCGTGCCACACAGTTGCGCCTTGTACGATCGTGTCTATTTTTTCCCGGTTAGTCTTGTTTATGCAGGGAGGAAGAAATACGAAGGTACGAAAGGAACGGGGAGGCAGGGGGATAGCAGTTAGAGGCAAACGCACGTCCAAATGTCGTAGTTGAACCTGTGACGCCCACAATTTCCTGCAACACATACGTCGTCGCGTCGTCTGCGCTCTCTATGCCGCCCACGCTGACGGAGAACGACGCGGTCGCGGAAATGCTCGGAATAGAGAAGCTTGTAGTAGGGAGGGTGATACTGGGGGTGGAGAGAGAGAAGCCGGAGGGGAGGGACACGCTTGGAAGAGAGAAGCTCGGCCCAGTAGGGATAGAAGTCGGGCCCGGCTGGACGAGGGTGATAACGCTGGCGTGCACGCGTTGAAGGGCTGCGTGCTGAAGTTAGAAAGTCAGGTGAAAAGTCGCAGAAATCACGCACCTAACAAGGAGACGAAGAGCGAGAGCATTGCAGGAAACGTTGCGGAAGATCGATTCGCGCGCCCCGCTCTTTTAATATGTAAAACAGGGGCACGTACTACGTGACATGTGCTGCACTGAAACCCTTGAACTGCTGTCAATCTGTCTACCTCATCAGCTCACATATCTCATAGATGATAAATGAAATCTTCGGATACTCTAGTACTTAGCTATTAATCTTAGTACCTGCTGCTACATGCATCTCCTCATAAGCATGGCAGGACGTCGATAAAGAACTTGCATCGCATTGCTCACGCAATAGGAGACCAGCGGCGAGCGCATCGACGTAAACCAGTTCCGGCACTCGTCGACGGGTCGGATCTGACAATCATCTTGTCGAATAACAGGAAGAAGAAGAAAACGCCAAGACACCGCCTGTTCAAATGACTACCCTGAGCCTCCCTGAGCCAGGAGCCTGGATATTTATAGTTATTGTATTCTTTCAGCGGCACCCAAGAGGCGCCCGGATCAGAAAGCCGAAACCAGGTGATAGGGAAGTAGGGGTCGGGGAGGTCTTTATTCACGTTTTGTACTGCTGACCTCAATTGTGCTTCAATTGCCCTGAAAGATACAAAACCACTCAGAATTCGAGATCACACTTTGCACTGCTCTCAAGGATGATCTGGGGATAATCTTCCCGATTGGGCAGTGCGGAACAATCCGATGTATATTGATGAGTCTGTAGCCAAACAGATCCATCACTTTTTGACTTATGGCCGGCACCGCCGCACCGGAACCCGTCGCACGTCTGTACCCTCTTCCTTTTGAGTATTTACTAAGATCGCCGCACCGTAATAGAAATGGTGCAGTGGGGACCCGGGAGTAATCAGCTAGGGCGGAGCGCCGGTGGCCGCCCGGCCCACCGGGCCGATCGGCCCGGATAGGGAGGGATTTCGGTGGTTCGCATGCGGCAAGCCTTGTGTTGTATCGCCACCTCGGCATAACTCGCTCAGCAATCCGGCTGTCTCCTCTGAGAGCAATATAATTGCCTATGAAATGGTCAAGAATCAGAACCTGGTGCTCTAGCGGGAGGTCTGCCGCGGGGAGCGGGGAAATCCGCACGGTGAGTTTGAGGTTACTGCGCATACTTGTGTGATCTAATAGCTCGAATGAGTGCTCGAATTGCTTACCGTGCTACAAGGCGGAGGAGAGCTGCACAGTATACGAATTATTTTCGAGTCTCGGCGCACAACTAACGTTTGAACAGCAAACGATGAACTATTTCATTGAATGGGATACATGTGTGTCTTGAACGGGGTTTGGAACGTCGAGTGACCGTGTCCACCGCGCAACAACAGGCGAACAGATCACTCATTCTGCTCTCTGGGAAAACGAAGATCATGAGATGTGATCGGCCAAGTACAATCAGGCATGACCCACGGGAAAGAAGTGATCCTCAAGCCGAAACACGTCTGCAATTCTCTGAATCGGCTCGCCCGTCCCAAAGAATGCATCAAAGCATCTCCAGCCTGGAACGGAATCCGCCAGAGCGCGCTTCACGCGCTCCAGTCTGGCGGGTATCGCACAGATAGGGTGCTCGTGTTCTGCACTTGCCAGTGCTTGGTCCCAGAAAGCGGCGACTGTCCGTATGCAGGTGTCGTGCTTGCCGGGGCTACAATACATAAGGTACGGGGGAAAGGATGGTACGCTGGAGCGGAAGTTGGACCAGGAGGTAGAAAGTGACCAATGTCCCATGAGCATGCGTTGGAGGTGGATGGGCGGGATGCCGTCTGCAGGGAAGGGCGTGGGATTCGCAAGGGTGGCGAGGTTCCGTGTGCGTGAGAAGTGAAGGGCGTAGAGACGCGTCAGGAAGGCGCGATCGTTCTGTAGTTCGGCGGCATGCAACGCCTCGCCCAGGCTGAAGACGAAATCACGCTCGATCCTCTGTATCCACGCGTCCGATATTTCCGTTCGCAGAGAGAGCCACTGGGGTTTATCGCAAACTCTGTAGATCGTACCAAGATCGGAAAGAGTGAGGTTTTGGGAGAGTGAAAGGGTTTTGAGGTGGGAGGAAATGACTAAAAAAGACCAATTCTGCCATGCTTCCATTTCGTACTTGTGCGCAAGACGAGCGACGGCAATGACGCTCGGCAGCTGTGAAGGAGAGACAGAGTGAATTTGGACGGCGATCACGCTGGCAAGAAATCGTCAACCTTTAATTTCATACGAGAAAACATACTCACGAAGCGTAGATGTAGTTCAGAAGGGAACGAAAGTCGGACGCCGTATCGCCTGGAAGAACGATAGGGAGATGATCAGATGATCCTTCGACCTTGGACTCTCCGACCGGGAGCGCAAACAAAGAAGCGAACACGGGCGAATTGTTGACAAGTTGAAACCGATGAATCTGGACGAGGCATCAGGTTGACCTTAATGAAATCCCTAAACAGACCTTGAAGAGTGTTTGTTGCACGCGAATTATGCAGTCGCCAGTGGCATAGTAGAGCGACTCATCTCGTTGAACTGGGTGAGTATCATCAGTGAGAGGTCCCCAAGTGTCGGTTTGCTGGTTTTGCATAGAAGAAGAGAGGAAAGCACTATGCAAATGCCGCCTAAATCCCTATTCAGAGGGCGGGCACACGCTCATATCACTGGTCTTCTTCTTCGGTGAGAAGCCTGTGTCCGGCGGACTCGTCATCCGGTCTCAGCGGAAGAAGGCGGACATTGGTATGATGGAGGTTGTGGCGGAAGAAGATGCGGGGCGAGTGGGGAAAAGTCGGGGAAGATGCAGCTGTCGTGCGACGCTTCAAGCCTACGCAGATCAAGCGGCTAAGACTCGGTCGGCTGAGATTGTGGCGTTCAGGTGGGCTCCGGAGGGAAGGCGATGTACAGATCTTTATAGACGAGGGAGGATCTGGGGATTTCGATGCCGAAGGCGGGAAACCGTGAGAGCGGAGGACAAGGGCCGTTATCTGCCGCTGTTGTTTTCTCATGTGTTGCCACGTGTACACGTGTATATACTTCATCTTTTCCGACCAATCTTTCCAAGCGGCCAAGCCACAGAGTGGCGTACTTGAGAAATCTGCTTGATACCGAGGCGTCCTCGCTTCGGCATCCAGCGATACAATTTTGACACGTTTCGCTCCAGCTCGAGACGCACTGACAATCACATTTATCTCGCGCGCATTGAAATTCGCAGACTCGGAGCATTGGGCTGCCTCAGCTCGGTCTAACGGCGCAACGTCAACAATTTGGCATCAATGAGCTTGAAAGCATCACCTAAACCAGGATCGGCCAACGGGAGGGAGGCCTGTAAACGGGAGGGAGGCTTGGGATGGCACCCAATGGCAATTCGTGGTTCGTGGACTCTTGCTCACCGTAATTTCGCTTCATTCTGACAATCTTCGATTTGAGCGCGTCAGGGGTTCATGTTTTTGAATTTGGTATCCTACTCAGTCCGGTTTCCGTCTCACTCACACTGGGTTCGAAAGCCGAGGCAGTAAATTTTCCATGTCCCCTGACGGATCAGAACAAAGGGAAACAAAAAAGCCTTTGTTCTGCTATGTCGTTAGAAGACATAGAAAACCATGGTCTCGGTTTTTTCCCCACTGTTATGAGCCATAATTGACTCCGTGCGGCCGAATGTATTTGTCCGAGTTCCACTTCACGGCCCTAAGTAAGCTAATTCAGTCTCAAAGGTTGTCGATAATTAATCCGCTTATAGCACTTCTTTTTTACGTGGGGCGATCCTTTCAAGACAGTACTATATTTCCTAGGCTCGAGACCAGCCTGTCTATGACATGTCGATAGACAGGCTGGTCGATCTCGGAGTGATCGCAGTTCATGATATTCATGCCTAATCGAGTGATTACAAATCATATGTGCTCTACGGTTATGGGCAGAGTAGCACTTCCCGGGGGCAAGTTCAGAGCTCTATGCAGCCCTTCTAAGTGCCCCGAGGTCAAACCGGGGCGTCATGGGTTGTATGACAGTCGTAAGACGTGCTGGAACGGAGACTGTCGTGGGCAGAAAGGGAGAGCACGTGCGATTTGTAATCGCTCAATTAGGCATAAATATCATGACCCGCGATCACTCCGAGATCGACTGGTCTGTCTATCGACATGTCATAGACAGACCAGGTTCTGGTCTATATATTTCCCATCGGGTCTGGAAAGTCCCTGTGAAGCTGGAATTCATTTCTTGTGCTTTCCTCACTTGCTTTTCGACCCCGGACTTTTACGGTCTTTATTCTTATACTAGTCCTCTATCCCAAAATAAAAAATCTAAGAGATACCGTGAGAGGAGGTGAGCGTGCGTGCTGGCCGAGACATCAAGGTCAGTGATCTCGAGTGATCTAGAGCTAAAGGCACTTCTTCTGAGCTTTTTGTTGCTCCTGCAGGCCCCAAAAAATTGAGAGATGATTTATCATATGTAAAAGTGTGTCCGCACTTCCCGCTTGTTTTTCCGGGCAGGTGTTGGTGAGCAATAGAGTGAGGTTGCATTTCAAGCGGAGATTGAAAATACCACGGTGATCTGCTATCTTCTCCCTTGCGTGCCAACATCTGCCCGGCAAAACAAGCGGGAAGCGCGGACACACTTTTACATATGATAAATCATCTCTCAAATTTTTTTGGGCCTGCGGGAGCAAGAGAAAGCCCAGAGCAAGAGCACTTAGCTCGAGATCACTGACCTTGATGTCTCGGCCAGCACGCCCGCTCACTTACTCTCGCAGAATCTCTTAGATTTTTTATTTAGAGACAGAGGACTAGTATAGGAATGAAGGCCATAGAAGTCCGGGGTCAAAAAGCTAATGAGGAAAGCAAGAAAAATGAATTCCAGCCCCGGAGGGACTTTCCAGACCTGATGGGAGATATAGTATATAGAGAAAGTAAAGCTTTTGTTTCCGTTGGGTTATGAATAAAGTTTACAGGGGATATCTATGCAGCCGGAGCGACTACCAAGGTATAGTGAATTCTACAATGAGTCCACAATGTCTCATGATCACATCTTCATTTCCTGGGCACAGAGACTCTATGCAGGCGCCTCCTCGAGGGCGAGGACATGTGCGACCTTGGCGTCGCGAGGAATAAGGTTGACGCGGAAGGGCACGGGTGAGCGCCCCGAAAGGCCATCGTATTCCTTGAGGTCGATCGGCTCATTCGGCAGCGCCTCCATCGTAAATGCCCACAGCATGCGAGAGATGGTGAGCCAGATTTCGCGCTCCGCGACGATCATTCCGGGGCATATACGTCGGCTGAGATAGAAATCAAGTCAGATTCAGAATTGGCTTCGTGGAGGCTGTAGCAGGTACGCACCCGGCACCAAACATCCAGTGGTCGCGCTCGTACGGGTCCGCTAGGTTGGCACTCTCCGCGGAGGTGAGGCCGTCACGCAGGTAGCGTTCTGGATCAAATTTGTCCGGGTTCGCGTGCCGCGCGGGGTCGTGGTGCATTGTCCAAGTGTTGAGCACCACGACTGTGTCCTTGGGGATGAACTGTCCCTTGTAGGTAAAGTCCTCGCTGGCAACGTGCGGCGTGCCCAGCCAGAAGGGATTGTGGCACCGCTCGACCTCTTTGACAATCGCGTGGCAAAAAGGCAGGTTCTAATCGCGGTTGGATTGATGTTCTAGACTCTCTACAGGACACACACCTTTTCGTCCTCCACGGTGGGCATCCGATCGCGCCCGACCACTCTGTCGAGTTCCTCGTGCGCGCGCTTCTGGATCTCGGGATACGCGGGAATCAGAGCTGAGAACCATTGCATAATTGCAGCCGTCTGTAGCCACGCGCGTCAGCTAAGCACTTGTCGTCAGAATACGCCGAGGAGTCCTACGCACCGTTTCAACTCCGCCAATCATGAAAGCCGACGCGAGGATAGCCATGTCGAGGTCGTCCATCTCTTCCTCCTTTCGCGTCTCTAGCATTGTTTTCGCGAGACAATCAGGTACGTTCTCGCCCATCTGCATGCGGTGATCAATGTCGCGAATCATACCGCCGTACGTGTCGACGAGCGCCTGGTGGAGCTTTTGTCCCCGCGCGCGCATCGGGCTCGGCAGGCTTTGTAGGATAGGGACGAAGTCGACCAGATTCGACATTGGTCCAGTAACATTCATGAATTCCCGGCTGATCTTGAGTGCCTGACCGACAAGGGGGTGATAGATACTCCCCGTGCGCGTGCCAAAGACGATGGAAAGCATGTTGTTGAGCGAGGCGCGGCCGGCGTGGGGCTTTTTGTCCAGTCAACTGAAATGAGTCGAACATGTTTGACTAGTACTCACCTGGGGGTTAATGGGCACCGTGCCTGCCCTACTTTCCTGATACATAGCCTTGATGAGCACAGTGGCCTCCAAATCGAGAATGTTCGTGTAGCTATCGACCGCGCGCTGATTCAACCAGCTGCTTGCAATGCGGCGGTGTTTGCGCCTTGTTGACTGTGAGTTACGACTGGACATTGTTCGACATGGTTCATTTACCATCGGTCGTTGTAAGGCGTCGCGGTGATGCCGCGGCCGACGAAGACGGTCTTGCTTTTGACAAACATTTCTTTCCGGGATGAGAAGACTGCCCCATTGGTTACCTGAGCCAACGCTGAAGTTAATATAATGCCGATCGAATATTGAACAACGCACGATGAGGTCTTTGACAATTTCGGGGCTTGAGACGATGACGAAAAGCTGGTTGCCGAGCCACACAGAGTACAGGTCGCCAAATTTCTTGGCCCAGTGGTCCAGCTTAAGTTCGGGATATTGCGTTAGGAAGGGGAATGATCCAAAAATAGGGAATCCTTGAGGTACAGATGAACAACGTTCGCGGGCAATTCAGACATTGCAAACCTTTAGGGCCCGCAGGGATATTGTTACCGTCTCTATCGACAAGGGGGCGCTCTAAGAGCTTCGCGGCCCAATAAAGGGCGGCAAGAGTCACGGCACCCACGACGGCAAACGTGAGGAGCGGGTGATCAAGGTTCGAGGAACCATCAGCCGCGGGCAAGTAGTTGGATGACGAGATGTTTGATTCGAAATTCATGGAGGCAATCAAAGAGGAGAGCACGCAGAGGAGGACTGTTTGTAGAGTTCGCTGGGTTCTTGGTCTCTCAGAAAACCTCTGTGCCTTTTAATGCCTCTCTGAATCAGGTACATATCACTCATATGTGGAGTGTCGCAGTGTGCAAGAATTTCTCGAACGCCGTCTCGGAGTGAAGGCGCACAAGGTTTGGGCAGATTCTTCCTAAGCAACAAGCCCGAGTACCACAAAACGATGTGAATGCAGCCCAATTGAGCCTATTTTGCTTATCAATAGAAGCCATCAGACGGGCTTGACGACCTCCTTGTCCGTCGTTCAGCATGTATACGCCTCTCGGACCTCGGAGGTGGGTGTCTTGTCTAAACTTGGCTCGAGGAACCAACTTCTATTGGGCTCCTCTTTCCGTCGTTCTCCAGCACTGATTGCCCACTTGATGGCCGGGAATTGCAACTTGCTATCAACGGTGCTTGAATGGTGCCCCTGTTTTCTCCACAAAATATGATTTCTTGGACGTGAAGAAAGTACGAAGCGGGAAAATTCGAATACTGAGCTGCTGGTCACCATTAATTCGCTGTTTAACGTTTAACAGGGACCCTTCGTGAATGCAAGATGTTGTTTCTCACCAATCAGACACACTGGACGGTCGAAGTCCGTTATATTCCGCGACTTCCTTCGTGGAGGTCAACAGCCCGCGAAGCAAGGGGATTGTCGAGAGAAGCAACAGCCACGAGGTCGATCATCCAATAAGTATGCATCCGAATTCTCACCCTGATGACCGTCGCGGAGATCATGGCAATCCTCGCGTCGTTTATTCGTTG
The DNA here is from genome assembly GCA_013387415.1 of Panellus pusillus. Lineage (NCBI taxonomy): Eukaryota > Fungi > Basidiomycota > Agaricomycetes > Agaricales > Mycenaceae > Panellus > Panellus pusillus. Next base: position 54,219 of record QVIE01002255.1, read on the forward strand.
ATCAGGACCCCGCCGGATGCCGCTCTGATCCGGAGTGATTATTCGAACCACGGGAACATAATGTGATTGGGAAGGGGACACGCCTGCTTGAATCAGCTTGATACATAATCATCGCAATCCGGTATCTCGTGAGGTTGAAGGGCCACCAGAGGACCTGTCCACTTGCCGCAGTGCACACGAATCCTCGACCGTGGCTAGTCCCCAGGGCCCATGGTTTGACCTTGGAGGGAGTGTCATCGTTGGATTCTATGTGGCTGAAATCAACCTTAAAGGCACCAGATGTGTTTATAGTCACTGCGTTCAAATCAGAGGCTTCGTTCACGTATTGTCGGTGCAGGATCGCGGTTTGATGTAAGCCGACCCATGCCGTAGGCCGACAGACTGCGGACGGCATGCCCGGGTCGGCTAACATCGAGCCATGATTGTGCTTTGTCGGTCCATCTGATTCTGCGCCGATACGGCCTCTGAAGTTCTCAATTTGAACTTTGAAGGCAGTGAATTCTGGTCCTTCTGCAGTCATTTGCCGAAGATCGGCATGGAATGATCCGCGTGACCGATCATCAAAATTAAATCAAATCGTGGACACAGCCGACTGCCGCATTGCTGCCGTGGAGTAGACTTAGTCAAGCTGTGGCCTGGCTTCATTTGCGAATACTTATGGCACGGATGTTGAGGTCGGCAGTTTTTCAGGCATGGACGCGGTTCTAAAGCGACGCACATATCAAGGAATGTATAGGGGTGTACAAAATACCAGTAACCAAGCAAAGTGAATAAGTAAGTACCGATATCGCTTCGGCGTATAGCTTCTACGGTATACATTATATACCAACCAATACCGATAGAATTAGCCTTGGGCATGGTACATAGATAGGAATTATTGACGCAGGAAAAAAAAGAGAGACGATGTCGGGGTTCTGTTGGCTTTATCTGTACATGCGGTAGCCATGCGCCCGCGCATCCCCTCTAGCAGTCTGCCCCGCGTCCAAATGCATAGGGGACAGATGATGCATTCGTTGTATCCTATGCAGAATTTCCATCAGAGACGAAGAGTCCTTGAACGGGACTTGCTCACCGATGGCGGCGGAGGAAAAAAATGATCCTCGAGCCTAAACTCATCGACAACCTTCTGGAACGGATCCAAAGCGGCCCCGTTACCGCTGCCAAGGAAAGCATCGAAGCATCTCCACTTCGGCACCGCATCCGCCATCGCACGCTTCACGCGCTCAAGGCGCGCGGCGATCTGGGAAATGGGATATTCGCGTTCGGCATTTGCCAAGGCCTGGTCCCAGAAAGCGGTAACCGTCCGTATACAGGCGTCGTGCTTTTCGGGGGTGCAGTACATGATGTACGGCGGGAAGGCGGGCGGATTAGAGCGGAAGTGCGACCAGGAAGCGGAGAGGGACCAGTGCCCCATGAGCATGCGGGCGAGATGCACAGGCGGAATTCCGTCCGTGGGGAAAGGCGTGGGGTTCGCAAGGGTGGCTAGGTCGCGGGTGTGCAAAAAGTGGAGGGAGTATAGACGCGTCAGGAAGGCACGGTCGGAGCGCAGTTCTGCGGCATCGAGGGCTTCGCTGATCCTCGGTACGGGCGCGGACTCAATTTTTTGTATCCACAAGTTGACAAGTTCCGCGCGCAGAGTGAGCCACTGGGATTTATCGCAGAGTTTGTACATTGCAGCAAGATCGGAATGAGAGAGGTTTTCCGTGGAGAGGGTCTTGAAGTGAGATGCGAAGAAGAAGAAGGCCCACTTCTGCCATGCTTCCATCTCATACTTGTGCGCCAGACGAGCGACAGCGATGACATTGGGTAGCTCCGAGAGTGGAATGGAGGGAATTTGGGTTGCAATCACGCTACGATTGTACGCTAGTTAGGCGTATTTCCTTGCCGACGAACATGCTCACGACGCGTAGATGTATTTCAGAAGGGAGCGAAAGTCGGACGCCGTGTCTCCTTGGAAGACAATGGGAAGATCATCAGACGCGCCTTCCTTCTTGGCCTCCCCTTGCGGGAGTGCGAAGAGTGAAGCGAACACTGGCGAATTGTTGACTAGTTGGAACGTATGTACCTGGGAAATGGATCATGTGTGAGTTTCATGAGGAGAGTGGAAACGCGCCTTGAACAAGGTTTGTTGTACGCGGATAATGCAGTCTCCAGAAGCGTAATAGAAAGTCTCATCCCGCTCAACGGGAAGAACGTCTTGAAGATCGTGTTGCACTTGCATGGAGGACGGGAAGAAAGCAATGGCCAAAGCGTCGGCGCTCTAGATCTCTTTTGCTCATTGACACGGCGGGCAAGAGCTTGGAATGACCGTTAATCTCCGAGGCGAACTTGTAAGCGCGTTTGCGACGGAGGCGTTCGTCCGACGCGGATCTTAGCGGACCAAAGCGGAGAAGAAATTGATATGCGGAGTGGAAGCTTGAAGTTCTGGGGTCCATAAAAGGGCACAAAGAAGAATGCTACTGCCTGCCGCCCGCCATTTGTCGCCACGATCTCACTCTGTGGTGGCAGCATAAAGCCGAAGCGGTCCACTCTATGTGTGTACCAATGTGCGCGGCGACCGAAGGATTGAGAAAACCGGTATCCATCCAACCGGTGACAGAGACCTTGATAGCGGAGATGAGGAACAATGAGTACGTGGAAAGTCACGGTATTGACGTGTCTCGTGTCACATTGATGTGACACTTCAGTCTTCAAGCCTCTCTCCTCCCCCGACCCACGGGTTCGAACGGACGAGGCACTGTCCTTCTGAATTTGAGCTCGGCGTGAAAAATCCGCAGTTCCTCGGTAGTCCTTATACTGGTCTTATTCCGGAACGTCGTTCTTGTCTTGACAAAAGTCTCCGGAAATTCGCAACAACCGCATGCAGCATGTGCTTTGACGGGGTGCCATGGCTCTCCGTGCTGTGAAATCAATGGGGTGGCTGGAGTGAGTTTTCTGCTAGTCATGATCAGCTTCTCTTGGATACGGCTAGCCTTATCACCTGGGAAGAAATCGTCCACTGAAAAGTAAGCAAAACTAAACTGGTCAACTATCGCTTCCTATGAATCGCTCTGTATAAATTTGGGTTCAGACTTCCATGTCGTCTTCTTTATCGCCCGGAACAATGGTTCGCTGACAGCGAAGTTTACTAAGAACTTTTACACTTGGCGGTATGTGCATATAGAAGGGCGCCGCTCGGTCGGTCGGTCCAACTTCGAACAGCGGAAACACTTCCATCGAGATCAAGATCGGAGTGGACTTTCTTACAGTCTTGCACTGTTATTGTTCGCGTTGGTTCGCCAGCTTGATCTAGTTTTATGAAACACATCTTCTACTCGGCTCTAGTCACGGAAGGCTTCCGATGTCATTATGGTGAGCATGGCAAAAGCCTTCGGGGTCAGTTCAGCCAGCTAGCTGGCAGATCTGGCAATTGCCAGCCGTGGCAAATCTGGTCCAACGAAAGGAATAAGCAAAGCTAGATTTTGCGTTTCCAATTCAATGAATACCCGCGCGGCGCGAACTTTCAACTGCTCACTGAGTCCCCGCGCCTTATTCGCGGATTTCATACTTGTTCAACTTTCTTGTCAAATACTTACAAGCACGGTGTTCAACGAACGCTGCAAATGATTTCTGAGCCTTAAAACATTCTAGAACCTCTGCAGGTGATGAATTGTAGGTCAAATAGATATGCCATAGAGAGAATTGAGGAACGATGGGAGTTTGCGAGTCTGAGGGGTGCGGCATCCCATCAAATTCGATATCACATAAGGGTCTACTATAAGACTACGACAGTATATTTCACCTGCCGATGCTTCCCTGTCTCGGTCACCCAGACGTTCTAGGTGTGATCTGCTACTACAGCGATATCTCTTATCTTGACTCACGGACTGATCCGGCGGACTTTGAATAAATGATAAAAAACATGGGGCACAGATCACACTAGAACGTCTGGGGCGTTTGGTATAGCAACGCCCCCTCTACGGTCACATCAATCATGGACCACTTACCCGACGCCTCGGCTGCTTCGCTAACAGCTCGCCAAACACTAAATAGTGATTTGACATATATACACACCCCGCCGTCCGCATTTATGGAGAGTCCTTCCATCTTCCAGGATGTATATTCAGATGCAGAGTACTCCGAGGTGGGGCTGTGATTTCAGCAGAATCCCGCTGGCTGGCAGTCGGCGTATCAAGAAAATGTCAAGGGAATGCCGGGCCCACGTTCAGATGATCCGAGTGACATAAGTGACTGATGTGACCGTAGGGGGGTGTTTCTATACCAAACGCCCCAGACGTTTGAGTGTGATCTGGGTGTGGTTTTTCTTATCATTTATTCGAACTCCGCCGGAACAGTTCCGGATAAGATAGGGATCACACTCAAACGTCTGGGTTACCGAGACAGATGCTTCCTGGATGTTCAAACTTCGGATCACCGATCCGGCACGCAGGAACTACTTTCGCAGGGCCGATACTCAACGCTCAGCCGATGGCCCGATTACGGTTGCCGACCAGGACCATGGTCTGAATAAGGAAATGATATGATCCGGCAGCATCGCTTAAGTGGTGCACGGGGTACCTGGAACTCCGTGACATTCTACGTGTATGTATCAGCGTGTATTACTATCTCTCCATCCTCTCTCTTCCCCGGGGCCTCGACGGTCCGCTACACAACGTGCATGACTTGTGACCAGACTGTGACGGTACGCGTCAGAAAAATACGGACGTCCGTGAATTTCTGACGCGCTTCGAACACGCTTCAAATGCCGTCTATCATCCCTTCAAAGACTCTCTGAACGCGCCCACTAGCCATAGAGAAGGTTGGAGGAGCTCGGAGGGCAGGTGCGTCATCAGTCCCTGCCATTCTTTTACATGGCTCAAGTCTACTCTCAGGGACAGTGCCCATCTGGTCCTTCGCGACTACAGACACCGAGATTGTCTGTCCTGCGGCTCCTCTGAACCCTGCCGACCTACCACTTGCCCACCGCCGTCAAACTCGCGTACGCGGCGTTAACTCTGATCACGCGTCGCCTACATGTGGCTCCTGCTGCTCCCGCCGCCCCCGCCACCCCTACCATCGCTGTCGCTGTGACCGTATCTTTGGGGCGTTCGTGGGCCACTCCCAGTAGACAAATTGCTGAAGTAGAAGTACTGGCCAATGTATGTATGGGCAAGGAATTTTCTTCTCGGCTACCCAGGTGTTTTGATTCGAATTTCAATGATTTTCCATCAATTGCGGGCTTTGCAGCTGGTCCTTGCCCTTCTCCCCTCATGTCGTCTCATAACCGCAACCCCGAAGGCAAGAACCAGCACGTTCGAGGTAATTTCTACTTTCCTGATGTTGTTTCCCTCTCACCGGGTCATTCTAGACCCTGTATTCGAGGAGCGGCTTCAGGGCATTCTGAAAGAGTATCACAGAGCTGGAAAAACCAACAACGCAGAAATATCTCGCCTGATTCTATTGGAACACAACCTCACTGTTGCGTCCGTTATATTTTTCCTTTCGTTCCAACAAAATCTCATAGTTTATAGCCCATCCATGGTCAAGCGCCGCCGCAAGACATGGAATTTCACTGGTGGTGCTTCGACTGAGAAGAACATGACCGAGGCTCAGATAGAGCAATTGGTGGTGACCCACATGGACGAAGACGAGGCGAAACGATCAGGGCTTCGCACCATTTGGGCCAAGATAAATTTCGAAGACGGTGTACATCTGAGACGGTACGAGACAAGGCTTTATTCTACACAATCTTATTACTAACAAATCATAGCGACACTGTTCATCGCGTCATGCAGACTCACGACAAGGATGCGTTTGCAGGGCGCGATCCCCTCGCGAAGAAAATCTTTCGTGTCCAGAAGCCCATTCTCGGTGTCCACCAGCGTTGGTCGGGGGATGGCCACGACAAACTGAAAAAAATTGGTTTCGCCATTTGGATGATGGTTGACGAAGCAACGGGAAAGATTCTCAAGGCCTGGGTGGTCCCGGACAACCGTCTCGGTGACGTTGTAGCCTATCTTTTTCTGGATCTTGTCGAACAAGTGGGAGGTAAGCTCTGAATTATTTCTGTGGTTCTTCGAGCTCATAATCACAGGTGTCCCGGAGCAGACGACCACAGATTGCGGGTCCGAGACCACCTTGCTGTACGGCATTGTGAAAGCCATCCGGTAAGTCTTCTTTTGATGCGGAGGGACCATTATTGCTCATTCATACTGCAGTCAAGTGTTCCATGCAGACTTAGAGCTAGCTGGCACCGTAGCACACAAGTATCTACGCAGTATCCACAATGTTTCTGTGGAGCGTACTTGGCGTACCTTCCGTTTTGATTGGGGCGATAGCGCTGTCATCGCCTTTAACAAGGGAGTTGCGGAAGGACTGTACAATAAGGAGGACCCTGATGAGCAGTGCGTGCATCCTTTCTCTGGACGTTCTCGCATGAACTGATCTCACTCTAGTGAGCTTTGCAATTGGCTGTGGTCCAAGTTCATTCAAGAAGGGCTCGACAAATGGGCAGCATTCCGAAACGCCGCCCCCATTCGCAAGCAGAAGGATAAGCTGGGTCCCTCGGGCATGTCCCGCAACGACGCCTACCTCATGCCCGAAAAGTGGGGAAGTACCAACTGCCTTCTTCCCATCGACGTGCGGATCATCGCTCAGATGAAGGCAGATTTAGGTGGCGAGGAGTTGATTGCTTTCACCACTCCCGAGTTCTCGGCCAGAGCGGAGTCTGCGTTTAACGCCTTGCAAGCTGCTCAGGGCGCGATTCAGCTCAAGTGCCAGAATGTCTGGACTGTATTTAGAGCAATGCTCCCCCTAGTATTCCCCGACTCAGAGCGCTTCTCGTGATGTAGCCGGTCAAAGTTTTAATAAATTCATCTATCCTATACTTTTGTCAAGAAGATGTATGCTCGGCGTTTTGTGAAGTACACTATTACGATAGTATTACTCTGGAAACCCTGGAGTAATGTATCAGTAACGGAGTGAGGAGTAATCATACCCAGAATAAAAGACGTACCATAACGGAAAGGGCCCTGAGTTCTAGGCTTTTTACGAGGCTGCTTCGGCGAGAGGGAGAGAGCCCTGGCTTTTGAGAGTAGCGTGTTGGTAGGCGGCAGTAAGTCCTCATCGTCGCTCAGATAGTCCGGTACCTCGAGTTCTTCTTGAGTGACGAATTTCATTGTCCTGAGTCCGAGTCGTTTGCAGACAAAGTTGGTCGTGCAGACTTCTAGATGCTGCTCCAAGAAGTGATCGATTGCCTTCGGTCCCTTATCCCAGTACATCCGTTTGATAGGATCCGGTTCAGATCTGGTTTCATTGGCCGTGCCTTGTCAGTTTTGGAATCAGTAGATATGGAGACGGGACGTACGAATGTGACTGTGGGTCAATAAGGACCATGACACCCTGTCGATTGTAGACTCCTGTAAGCCTCTGAGTCAACTTCGGAAGCTGTATACTACTCGAACACATACCTTGCAGATCGCACAATACAAATTGCCCATGCGTGTAGCCGATCATGTAGTGAGTGAACGAATGGATAGCCATGGTGAGCGGACTCGTCGGGGGTGGTCCACAATCGTCATTACCGGTAAATTTCTCAATGCTGGGGTTGGCCGGTCCGCGGTGGAGGTAGGGAGTTGCGAGAAAATGGAGAAATGGCAAATCCGAGGACTGAGAGGCGTGGCCCTCTTCCAAAGGCTCCAGGACTCCGAAGATCGCTCCATCGACATTGAAGCGAAAGGCTGGAAGCTAGAGTGAGTGACCCAAAGACAGATCTTGACTGAGATTCAATACGCTCACCCGGAACTGTGATATCGGCGTCTTCCAATAAAGCATGGAACTCCGCAAGGAGGGCTTTTCCGACGTGGAGGTTGCGCATTTCTTCTTGCAGCATATTCTTGTGGTCGATCTCGGAAAGGAATTCGTCATGGGCTTGCGCGACAGCGTACTCGACATTGCCAATTCGCGCCTGGTATTGTCAGTAAATGTTCTAGGACAAAGGATTGCGTGACGCACGTAGACCACGTTCTTTGATGAACCTCGCCCAATGAACCCAGTGGAAGAATACTCCTCTCTCGCTGAACAGCGCGCCAAGCCCGTCTTCCAGTCTGAGGCAATCAAGACCTGTTCCAGCTTCGCAGAGTGTCTCAAGGTTAGTTTGACATCCACTCCGTCAATCTCCACATTGTAGCGCTTGAATTCATACTCAAGAAACGTAGGGGATGTCGAGAGAACTGTGGGCGAGGCCGCCAAGCGCTTACGCGAACGGCACTTTGGAGAATCGGCCTCGATGTAGAGCCATGATTGGCGGGATGAGAGGGAGTCACGGCCAGAGAGGCGCGCGAGTGCCGAGATGCAGGAGCGAAGCTATTGCGGCTGTTTGGTCCACTTCGAGAGCGGCCGGGAGCGGCCGATGCAGCGGAGGCGGATGGGGGCACAAGACCTTCCGGAAACTACAAGTGAATTCAATCAGCGGTATGCCGGTAAACGAGGAGAGGTCCTAGAGGAGCTCATCTACCAATTCCGCCTTGTTGACGACCAGTTTGATCTCCAGAACCTTGTCCTTGTAGTTGTTCTCCGAAATGTGTTTCTGGGCTCGAAAGTAGGCGAGAAAATCCGAAACACTGCCTTCGCGAGTTTTGATCTCCGGAATGAAATATGTTTTCGTGGCGGATTCCACAGCGTGAAAGACTACCATATGCCTAGATACAGCGGAATACTTCATTGATAGTGTTGCATACATTGAGAAAACTCGGAGTTTACCGGTAGATTTTGGCCGCATGGGCATCCATACGTTGGTGACACTGTTGAACAAGAAGCACCACTTCATCGAGAGCGGAATTAATGTCGTTTGTCTCGGATACGCGGTACAGTATGTTGACTTGGGGAAGCTATTATTATAAGATACAATCAGTCCCCGAGTCGCACAGTCTATTCGTCGTTCGAAGCACTCACGTCCACCAACTTTCTCGCTTTGGCAGTTGCTTCTGGGTCCGACATCGCCAAAGAAGCTTTTATCCTTACTTCTTTGCTAAGAGCTCGGAGGGTCTGAGATTCCTGGATTCTAGTTGAACCCCCGCCAGTGGCCCGGTTGGCTTCCGCCCTTTTAGCCGCTTGAACAAGTCCAGAGGGGGTCTTTTGTAGGTTCGCACTCTGGGTACGAGGTTTGCCTAGACGAACATCCGATGCAGTTTGTTTAAACTGATAAGCAAGGGTCCACAGTTCAGAGGTTGAATCACTTGGCTCGTAGGTTTGAATCTGCTCCGGAGCTCCTGGTATATTGATAATAGCCCGAGGAATGCTGTCAGATTGAGCTTGGAGGCGGCATTAGTAGAGAGTACAGGGGAACCGGCGGAGTCAAAGAGAGAACATACCGAAAAATGTTGCACATTGATTGCATAAAGGGTTCTGAAGCTGAGAGTAAACCAACCCGCAGCTCAAGCATTGGGGTAGTTTCTCCAAAAAAATCAGTTTGGGGCATCTGAAAAAAGGCGAAGAAGCGCACGCGAAGCTCGATCTTCTCAAAGTCCGGCTTGCCAGTAAGCTTTGCACATTTACCACAGATATTGGCATCTAGACGGTAGAAGTCATTGCTGCAGTCTTCGCAAACAGGCATTGTCGGGACTCGGGAGAGTGCGTGTTTTCGAAGGCGTGTGACTACTTACTAGACCTTGGTCCTGCTCGAAACCTTGAACTTGGCTTTTCGGGCGAAAGAATGATGTTCGAAATATGTGCAGAGAAACCATCAAATTTATGAGGATCCATGTGTAGAATTACTTTGGAATGTCAGTGATACCACTGGAGAACTCATAGCTGCCACAGTAACAACCCACCGGGCCACCGGGTGGTCCCCAGCACTTACCAGCGGTCAATCTACCTTGTACTTTTCCTCGAAATAAAGATGAATTTGGTCACTATCACACAGCCTGGATATAATTTAGTGCGCGGGAGAGCCAGGAGACGCGTGAGAGATGTGTGAGAGACCGTAGACGCCTGGGTGGCAGTGGGCAGGAGGCCGTGTTTCGATGTAATCACATGTCCGCGCACGATCAGTAGGATGTCGTACAAGCCTGCCTCACGCGTCACACTGGGACCCCAACACTAGATTCATCATTGAAACACTTCTATAGACCATGGTCCTGGTCGGCAATAGTGATGTTCAGGGCCCGGCCCGGCCTGAAAGCGGGGCTTGGGCCCGGCCTGAGCCGGCTTGGGCTTCCGAAATGTGAAGCCCGAGCCCAAGCCAAGGGCCTGTGCCTGAAGCCCTGAGCCTCGGGCCTGGGCCGGGCTTTCCAAGGGCAAAATTAAATGGCTGGTTTTGGTCAGAAATACTACAAAATGGCAAGTATTATACATATGGAAGCACAAGTAGGTAGATATCAGCTAGCAAGCATATACATCACTATTCTGCAATATGTAATGGGACAGGACAAGGTGGGGGACACAGATAGAGGTGGGGGGCATAATAGAGAGGAATTATATACATGCTGAAGAGCCGAGCATATCGTATGATTCGAAATCGTACGATACCACAAGATTGTGATGATCAGATCCGCTCGGCTATTCTCGGCTCAAAGCCGCGGCCCAAGCCGGGGCTCCGGGCTTCTAACTTTTGAAGCCCGAGCCCTGAGCCCTGCCAGGCCGTGACTAGGGCCCGGCTTGGGCTTGCAAAGCCGCGGCCCGGCTTGGCCCGGCCTCAGGCTCAGGCCGGGCCCTGTACATCACTAGTCGGCAACCGTACCCGATATGCGGGCTCCGGATGTTGCAAACTTCCCGAACCTGATCCCGTCAAGTACAAACCTCAATTGAAGTGTACCTGGATACCCGAGTCTACGTTTGACAGTATGAGTCACAGAGCTAGAACAAGGACTCGAAGAGCAGAGATAATTACAGGAGATCCGAGAAAGCGGAGATCCGAGATGTACAGGACCCAATATCTAATCCTCTAAACAGCAAACCAGAAATGACTAATTGCCACAATCCTTGGTTTCAAACCGTAAATATGAACCGCAGGTCCGCATTTGAATACAAGAACAGAGAGTAATAAAACACCGGGCGAGACTTGATATATACAAAACTTTCTCTCTTATTTACTCCGCCTGTTTTCATGTTTTTGGCCATCGCTGGTGCACTACGATTCCACCGTGACCAAGGTGGAATGACTAACGGAGATCAATCGTCTTCTCCTGGTAAGGTAAAATCAGTGTGAAGTCGGAGGTATTGCATCTAATGTCGTACCATTTCGGAGTGCCGAGCACTTGCGCGGTGCGCAGTCGGACGTGCCGACCCTATTCGTACTCGTCCTCCGGCGAGGCTGAGAGAACGCGTCGTTGTACAGCCGCTTGGTATAAGAAGCTTCGAAGTAGTCAGTAGGAAATAAAGACGCATTGAGCAACCAGCACTACAAGACTCACCAGTACTCAGCTTTCCAAGCGCAACACCGTCAACAGTTTCTATGTCTCTGCCAACATTTACCTCTGCAACCACCGCGGAAGAAGTCGCGACCGTGCTCGCTGACCAGATTCAAGGCAAAAACGGTGCGTGGCTCGCAGACGACGCTAAGCCGCGAAGTGTTAATGCCTTCCTAGTCTTGATTACTGGCACAAGCGTCGGCGGCATTGGTTTCGAGACCGCACGCGTGATTGCAAAGTATGCGAACCTCGTCATTATCACCGGTTACAACGCGGAGAGGTGACTTCTTGTAATCTTCGTGCACTTGGTTATTGATTGTGTTGGAATCCAGACTCAAGTTGACCGAGGACGCAATCAAAAAGGACGTCCCATCTGCGAACCTTCGGCCACTTATTCTCGACCTTTCGAGCCTCGCAGCTGTACGCACCGCTGGGACCGAAGTAAACGCCTACGCGGAGCCTCTCCACGTACGGGATATCATTATCAGTCCTCACGTTCCCGCGTGCACATCTGAGTTTCCACCCGCAGGTCGTGATTCACAATGCCGCCGCCGCTTTAGGACCGTACAGATTGTCAAAAGACGATTTGGAGCTTCAGATGGCGACAGACCACATAGGCCCATTCCTCCTGACGAAGCTGCTTGCGCCCAAGCTCATCAAGGGAGCCACAAACGGATACGTTCCTCGCGTGATTTTCGTGTCCAGCGTAGGCCACGCATCGGTGCCTTTCGTTGACTTGAGCACGTTTGGCCGTCCCGCTGAGGAAACCTACGACATGCTCGCTGCATACGGCTGGGCCAAGCAGGGCAACGTCTTGACCGCCCTCGAGCTGTCCCGCAAATCGAAGGGAATGATCCATGGGTTCAGCTTGCATCCCGGGGGTAAAAAAAATCAATCGTCTCCCACTCCTGCATTACCGCTGACATTCGACGCTTTATCCATCCAGCCATCTTCACCAACATGGTCGTGAAGGAGGAGTCGAAGGAATTTTTCGAGTCAATCGGTGTGTACTTGTTTTCTACCTTATAATTATCCGCCATTGAAAGGCACAAATCCAGGACTGGTCACCGCGGATAGGAAGCCAGGCCCTATAATGGAATGGAAAACCATGGCTCAAGGCGCCGCAACGTCAGTTTCTATACTACCTGCACGCGCGCGGTTTAACACTGATACCTGATCAGTACTGTAGTCGCCGCGTTCGATCCCCGTCTTGCAGGTCAGTCGTAGTGATCAAGCCCTCGCATTGTGCTCATCGTGAACCACATCAGAGAAACCCGGAGCATACTTGGTGGACTGCGCCGTAGCGAACGACCAGCTCGGTTCCATGATCAATGAGGTGAGTGCTGTTCTTGTTGTAACACGCCGTTGGTAATTATCCCGCGCAGGAAAATGCGGACAAGGTCTGGAAGGCCACTGAAAAAATCATCAAGGAGAAGATGGAGATGTAGTGGCGGCATGAACAGAACAGTTTGCTAGGGACTCGGAAATTAGACACGACGCAATGTACGCAGAGAGTGGAAAATGCTTATCGTTTTATTTTGAGACCGAAAAACCGCTCGGCCGTCAACGACCACTTCCACGCTTGATCCTGACTCCGCCCGCTTGCCGGCCTGCACGTTCTCGAAACCGTCAAGCTCATATCCACGATGGAAAATCTGATCACCATGGCCCACACCTCCTTACTTAAGCGGGCCCGCCCGCTCGGCACGCTCGAAGAGTCCCAACCATTGGCCTACGACACCCATCTGTGCTATCGGGGCGTTCGGTGGCGTCGGGGATCCGCTGACATTCGACGCGCGCACGTTGAGGTTTTCATGCAAGTCTTTTGAGCGAGAGATTCGAGTCGCGAAGAGGCGGGAGAAAGGGAGCGCCTCCTGGTTCGCGTGCGGCACTCCGGGAGAGGCGTCCCAGGAGCTCAGGCCTCGGCTCTCCGTAGAATCCTGAACGAAGAGCAGAGCGCGGATGAACGTCTGCGTCGTTGTCAATGTTAGCAGTGGGCCCCGGAAGCTCCAGCCAAAGATGCTCCGGAAAAGCGGGTATTTGAGGCCGAAAAGTCGCAATTTCGTGCTGACAGGCTACAGCCCGCGAACTTCGAAGGGCGCAGAGGGTGGCCGTGCTTCCAATTTCCTTTTTCGGTAGTCGAAGTCATCGAAAAAAAGTCCGCGGGTCGTCATTCGAAAACACCACCCGGTACGGTACCGCTACTCTACGATTGTATCGTATCGTACGCGTACTTGGAAAGCAGAGAGATCGAAGGTGTCTATCCCGAATAGTGTGTGCTGACGTAGGTGTGTATGTATATATAATCGCCATCCTCGTAAGTAAGTACCGTCCGTAGCGCGTGCGTGCGTCGCCCGCCTAGAGAACCAAAACCGCAGCGAACGCACCCACCGCTGCCGCGCCGGAGACGCCCCATGCGGCGCGCGCGGCGCTCGACCCGCTCGGCGCCGCCGCGCTGCCGCTGGACGACCCCGTCGCCTTGGTGGCTGCGCCCGACCCGCCGGCGGACGTGGCGGCCTTGGCAACCGATGCGCCTGATGCGCCCGTGGCAGACGCCGCGGCGCCGGAGGCGGTGGCTGCGGCGGAGGCTGGGAGGAAGAGGAAGGTTAGTACGGTGCAAGACGGGGATGAGAGAAGAGCGGGGGGAAGGATGAAGCGAAGGAGTACGGATCGAACGGAGAAAAGAAGAGATGGATCACGATACGCGGGCACGGAGCACAGAGGGGAGGACAAGCAGAGAAGGGGCAGCGGGAGATGGAAGAGAGACACAAGATGCAGGGCGATACCTGCGGATGAGGAAGCGGGGGACGAGGGAGATGCGTGGGATGAAAACAAGTGAAGAGCGGGCACGAAAAATAAGGAGCAAACAGGAAAGAAGAAAGACTCACCACCGCTTATCGTCGCGCCCGCAGCGAAGAGATCCGCACTGGCGAATGGCGTGCAGGAGCTGGTGGGCGCGGGAGTGGGCGTGTAGGGGAGGGCGTCGTAGTCGATGGGCGAGGCCTCGGGGGGCTGCGTGTAGACGGAGGTGACGCCGTTGACGACGTAGGTGCCGACGGGGATCATGTCGTCGCCTTTGCACTGTGGGGAGGTTTAGCGTTGGGGAAAGAAGCTTAGAGAGGGAAAAGGACTGACAGCCTCGAAGGTGCCCTCCTGGGCACTATTGGGCGCATTGTAGTCACAGCCGAGACGGTCGTAGATGTTGTTGCAGAGCCCGGCGGGGTTGGAGCCCGTCATGTCGCAGACTTTGCCGCAGAAAGCGTTGTCGCCGATGAAGCTGGTCGCCGCCGCATCAGACACAGACAGTCTCACAAAATTCATCGAGACGCTCACAAACTCCAGCGCTGCACCTGCTGGTAGCTGGCATTGTTCCCGTTGTTGCTTGGGAACGCATTCGAGTAGACGAGGCCGCCCATAGGGTTACCCTCGCCGTCCTGGCCTCCGGAATCGAGCTCGCCGCCGTCGGTGCCGCCGACGTAGAGCAGCTCCTGGTTGAGGGTGCCGGCGATTTGGATGTACGAAGGAGTCTGGACGAGCTGGAGGCCGGTGACGGCGCCGGCGGGGATGATGCGCGTGCCGTGGCCCGCTTTGGAGCACCAGGCGACGACCTCACCCTCGGCGTCGGCAATGGTGGTGTTGGGCGTGGCCGGGGCCCAGAGACACCAATCTGTCGAGCCTGTTAGATTCGCACGAGCAAAAAACCAGGGCCAAACAGACCGTCGATGTGGTTGACAAACATCGTCTGGCAGAGCGACTCTTGGGTCTCGGTGGTCGAGTTGCAAATGTTGTACCCGCTCTGGAAGCCACGCGGGTCGTCGGTATCGGTCATCACTTGGTATGGCTGTCGTCCGTCAGTTTTCGCTCTCTGTGATGCGCTGGCACGTACAATCTGGTCATAGGGGACGACCTTCTGGTTGAGGGGGTCCGTGGAGAAGTAGTCGGCGCTAGCGACAGAGGAAAGAGCGAGCAGGGAAAGCAAAAGAGTGGATCCGGACATCGTTGCCCTAGTCGTGGTGGTCGAGAGTGAAAAAAGGTGAGGAAAATTGATCGTTGATGCGACGTTGATGTGCCCGTGTCTTGCCGGCTGATGTCCCTGACAACGCCGTCCACATGCCTCCACATGCTTGAGGAGGGGGACTTCCAATCAATCCCCATGTAGCATATTAGAGCGTATTTGCAAGGTTTTAGCCGAGATTTCTGGAGCATTTGATTGGTGGAGAGCCGTGATGCAGCCAATCAGACGCTACAGACTGAACCACGAATGTGTCGGTGCGCAAGGCAGGTGGAGTCAGGCCCATTGCAATAGAGAAGGATTTGGGCGAGGCAGACTAAGGCAGCGGGTGCCTTGAACGTGTCGAATGTCGCGCAGTGGGAAGAGTGGAGGGCCGTTGTTTGGTTTATCCAACGTGATCAGGCTTGTGATCCGTTTGCACTTGTACCGCACGGTCAGCACACGAGCCGGCGCGACAGCGTACCCACATCTACGGTGACGCTGAGCCCGCGTTGGTCGAAAATCCACCTGTTTTCGTCACCTACGGTAGGTTGAGACCGTTTATAGCTTGAACATCACTTCCAAGGTGCTCATTCCATCCACAAAATTGGCTGAAGAAATTCAGAAGACTTCGCCTGATTTCCTTAGGTTGAAGTGGTCGTTCTCAGCCGAGCGAGCTAAAAGAGGGAGCAGGTGTTGAAGGGAGCTGCGCAATCGATCATATGTGGATTGATGTCTGGGAGAGACTCCCGGTTTTTCGGTGCACAATGAAACGATAAGCATTATCCATTCTCTGCGTACATCGCGTAGAGACTAATTTCCGAGTCCCTTCTTAGCAACCCGTCCTGTTCATGCCGCCACTACTGGTACAACTTCACCTTCTCCTTGATGACTTTATCAGTGGCGTTCGAGACCTTGTCCGCATTTTCCTGCGCGAGATAACTACCAATTGCGTGTCACAACAAGAACAGCACTCGCCTCGTTGATCATGGACCCGAGCTGGTCGTTCGCTACGACGCAGTCCACCAAGTATGCTCCGGGAGTCTCTGATGTAGTTCACGATGAGCAGAACGCGAGGGCTTGATCACTACGACTGACCTGCAAGACGAGGATCGAATGCGGCGACTACAGTGCTGATGAGGTATTATCAGTGTTGAACCGCGCGGGTGCATGTAATACAAACTGACGTTGCGGCGCCTTGAGAGATGGTTTTCCATTCCACTGCAGGGCCTGGCTTGCCATCCGCGGTGAGCAGTCCTGGATTTGTCGACATTGGTGGATAACTGATGAGGTTCGAGAACAAGTACGCACCGACTACCTTATAGAATTCCTTCGTCTCTTCCTTCTGGACCATGTTGGTGAAGACGGCTGGATGAATGAAACGTCGGATGTCAGCGGTAATGCAGGAGTGCTAAGCGACTGATTTCTTACTGCCGGGTGCAAGCTGAACCCATGGATCAGCCCCCTAGATTTGTGGGACATCTCGAGGGCGGTCAGGATGTTGGCCTGCTTAGCCCAGCCGTACGCAGCGAGCATGTCGTAGGTTTCCTCAGCGGGACGGCCAAAGGTGCTCAAGTCGACGAAAGGCGCCTTCGCGTGGGCTGAGCTGGCCACGAAAATTACGCGAGGGGTGAATTCCTTTGTGGCTCCCTTGATGAGCTTGGGAGCGAGCAGCTTCGTCAGGAGGAATGGGCCTATGTGGTTGGTCGCCATCTGGAGCTCCAAATTGTCTTTCGACAATTTGTACGGTCCTATACCGGCGGAGGCGTTGTGAATCACGACCTGCAGGTGGGAGACTCAGATGTGAACGTCAGGACTGATCATTATTTCCCGTACGTGGAGAGGCTCCGCGTAGGCGTTGACTTCGGTCCCGGCGGTGCGTACAGCTGCGAGGCTCGAAAGGTCGAGAATAAGAAGGCGAAGGTTTGCGGAAGGGACCTCCTTCTTGATTGCTTCCTCAGTCAACTTGAGTCTGGAAATTATCCGACGCATTCAATAACCAAGTGCACCGAGAATGCAAGAAAGAAGCCACCTTTCCGCGTTGTAACCGGTGATGATGACGAGGTTCGCATACTTTGCAATAACGCGTGCGGTCTCGAAACCAATGCCGCCGACGCTTGTGCCAGTAATCAAGACTAGGAAGGTTCCATTAGCACTTCGCGGATTAGCGTCGTCTGCGAGCCACGCACCGTTTTTGCCTTGGATCTGGTCAGCGAACGCGGTCGCGACTTCTTCCGCGGTGGTTGCAGAGGTAAACGTCGGCACAGACATGTAAACTTGTTGGTGTTTTGCTTGAAAAGCTGAGTAGTAGAGAGTCTTGTAGGTGCTGGTTGCTCAATGCGTCTTTATTTCCTACTACTGACTACTTTGAAGCTTTTTATATGCGACTGACGACGCGGAGGTTCAAGGACGCGTTCTTTCAGCCTCGCCGAAGCACGAGTACGAATAAGGTCGGCACGTCCGACTGCGCACTGCGCAACTTGCGCAAGTGCTCGGCACTCCGAAATGGTACTAAATATATCGACATTAGATACAATACCTCCGAATTCACACTGATTTTACATCGCGCCGAGAGGTGCAAGATGTCGTACGACCGAATTCAGGCTGAACCGTTAAAATTGGCTTCCCGAAGAAGACGTGTGTTGATCTCCCCTTAGTCATTCCACCTTGGTCACGGCGTCATAGTGCACCAGCGATGGCCAAAAACATGAAAACAGGGGGAGTGGATAGGCGAGAAAGTTTTGTACGTGTCAATTCTCGCCCAGCTGCTTTATTACTTCCTGTTCTTCTATAGTAGGTATCTGGGTTCACTTGCAGGCTTGTACTCGACGGGTTCCGGCACGGTTTGCAACATGCCGACTCCTGAGTCCACATATCGGCCGAATATCGGCCCAAGTTGCCGCGTGCCGGATCGGTGATCTGAACATCCGGGAAGCATCGGCAAGGCAATTATAAGCCGGTAACTGCGGATCGAAGGCCGATCACTTTGGACAAACCAAACAACGGCCTTCGCTCTCCCCGCCACCATCCTCCTCGTTACCCGGCCATGCGACACGTTCAAGGAACCCGCCGCTCCGGTTTGGCTAGCCTCAATCTTTTCCATTGCGATAGGCTCGATCCCCAGTAGGATCCCCCTTCCTTTGGCCTCGAGCACGGACTCGTTGCCGACTTCAATCTACTCGACGGCGACGAGCTTTCTGGGCGGATTTTCTGTGCATCTGTGCCTTGGGAACCTGCTATACTTTGGCCGAATAGTTGAGCTTTTTTTTCGAATTAATCGCGTCCCATCCTGTATAAAATATTCGGCATTTTCCACAATACACCAGCTTTTTCGCCTACCCCACTCGAGCTCGCGACTTGAGTCTTCGCCTTCACCGTTGTCCACGTCTACGCACTTGCCATCGCCTTCACTTATGCTTCGCACTCGACCAGCCCACGCCCGTCCTCCTGTGCAGTATCTGCCGCCGGTCACCAGCCTCGGCACCAAGCTTCAAAAGACAACTAGCTTTTACTCCACTACCTCGCGTCCCTGCCTTTCTTGTTGACTCCTTTTAAAGGATGAGCTCGTGCCCAGACCGACCGCAGGCAGGCCAATAGACTCATGCGCAGTGAAAATCACCTGAAGCTTGCTGCACTCGAATTTCAGACAAATCAAGACGGTTCTGCAACTCAACTGCAACGTCTGCTTGAACACACGAAATGTATGCATAAGTCGTACGACTAGAGGCCGTAATGAACAAAAGGTACCCAACGCATAAATGGGACGTGAGTCCTCAGCTTCTTCACCGCCAGATGCAAAGCATCGGCCGATTCGTTCAAGTCCGGGAAGACAGGTGGTACGGAATCCGGAGTTGTGCGCCGGAAGAGGTGTTTATAAAATGTCTCGGAAACCTCTGGACCATCGGGATCGTACATGGTCCTACAGTTGAGAAGTCAGACGATGAATCAAACGGGCCCGAGAACATACCACATAGTGGCAACGACCCCGCGGAATCCGGCAAACAGCAGCGTCGCCGCGAGATGAATGACTTCGTCTGGAGCATTTGAGTCCCCCTTCGCCGTCTGGCAGGCACTCAAGAACGCTAAACCCATACGCCTCTCTTCTTCGGAACCCTCATAGACTGCAGAGTGTTCCATAATCTGTTCGACCGTCAGCTTTTCATTTCCCACCACAAGCGCGCTCTGGAGCGGCTTGTGAATGTCTTGAACCCCATGGCACGCAAAATGGATGATGGACGATGTTTGAAGGTGAGGTAATATCCTTCTAGCGGACGCTGGCGATTGTGCAGTCCCGAAACTGGTCAACCATCGTGCTGGGATGTTCTCTTCAATTTTCCGAAGCTCATCCGCGGTATAGGGCAATGCTGAATAGCCAGGAAGACTAGCAGTGGGTTGAATTATCGCTGTTGCTCTCACAGGGACTTGTGAGGTGAATTGGGGGAATGGAGGTGAGAGAAGTGCTGTGAGTGTTGGAGTATAGGAGGAGATCACGTAGTCTGAGGCGCACACATCGAGCTTGCCTTGTCCGTATATTCCCGCAGCATGTATAGGAAGGGAGGCAAATGGCCCTGTCGGACACCACCATATCCTAGGTGGCTTGTCGGATTTCTAGCTGAACAGTTAGCCACGAGAACGGCGCGGATGTATAACTTGCCTCTAACTTCAAGCATTGAATGATTGGGAAGACTACTGTTACCCACAGCCCCTCCAAAAACAGCCTCATTCGTTCCTCGGGACTTTCACCCTCGTCGTATACCAACTTCCCCAACAGTCGATTGGTTTCCGTGTCCAACTCGGGACCGTCTCGGCCGCAGATCTGCTCGAAAAAGAGGTTTTCGATATCCGAGTTCAATATAGGTCGACCTGAGACGAGGATTTGCAGAACATCAGCCATGAACTCTACACAGACACGAGGTCCGACATTAGGAAGCGGGATGCATTGGCTATTATCGGAAGAGTTGAGAATTAATGCATGGCAGGACTCCTGCCCAGCGGCGAGAACGACGACGGGTCCACGTGCAGCCGCCAGTTGTATCTTTTCGAAGTTTTTGTGCTGCATAAAGTCTTCAAATCCTGGCACTGTTAATCGGACAGCTTCAACAGTCTTCGTCCACTCATCGTTCCACTCCCGGCACTCCGCTCCCTCTGCTTCCAGTGTCGCCATATTCTTGTGATGATCCGAGTCGTTTGCCTGCATATTGCGCTTCTCGACACGGAATGAGCTCTTTTCTAGCTTGCTCGCGAGATCGCTGAGTTTAGCGGCAAAGGCGGGGTTTGCATCGCGTAGATTATCAAGAGGCGTACGAAGATTTAGGGATTGGGACCAGAATACTGCCCGCCCAGCCTCGAGAAACGTGAATGCCAGATCTAACCGACCCAGCTCAATTGCGCACGCCGCAGCATCCGCTCCGAGATTCCGAGTCTGTGCGGCAGCCAAGATGTGCCGCGATTCAACATTCAAGCTGAAAGCTGCAAGTTGAGGGAGGAGGTCCAGACAGATTTGATATGCCTCCAGCGCAGACTCGTCATGATCTCTATGCGCGTACCATGCCCAACTCTTTGAAACTCGAAAACGCCGAAGAGGGGACGTCGAAGAATAAGTTGAAGCTTCACGGAAGAAGGGCAAAGCTGCTAGAAGTGATTCATGACTCGCGAGGGAGCAAGCATAGTTGTGGAGGTAATCAACCCTGTCAGGATTCGGCGCCGGACACAGAGCGAGGGCACCTCGATACATTTCAACACTTTCTTTTCCGTCTGCGTCATTGCGGTGCAGCCTGTATCTCTCTGCCAGACAATTCCCAAGATTGTTCATAATCATGGGAGTGGTGCGGCCCGGGGGCGCATGGCTTGTCCGGTGCAGTGTCAGGGCCTCCCGATGCAGTTCGATTGCCTCTGATATATCTTCGTTAATCCTCGGTTCGTGCTTCTGGAATCGAGTCAGGAGTATATTAGCGAGACTGTTGAGCGCTTCGGCGCGCCGCTCTGGATTGGATGGGAGAGATAGAGAGAGAGTTTCGCGGAGAAGGTGGACTGCCTCATCTAGATCTCGCGGATTTTTGCGTTGATCGTACCGCTCGTGAAGACACAGCGCAAGGTTGCCCAAGGAAGTAGATCGATTGGGATGGGGCGCGGGACGCAGAGAAAGCGCTTCTCGATGGAGCTGTATTGCCTCCTCCACATCGGCTTCATTCCCGCGTTGTTGAAAGCGGATGTAGATCACATTCGCAAGGCGGTCCAGAGATATATCCCGCAGTGTATACCGGTCGGGCTGATTGGATATGGCTGCTCTAGAAAGCTGGATAGACTCGTCGAAGTCTGCAGCGCTGCCAGTTTGCCTGAAACGTTCGTACACGTATTCGGCAAGGTTATTGAGTGGGTTGATTCGCTTTGGATGCGATTCTGGGAAAAGAGGTAGCGCTTCCCGGAGGGTGCTGATAGCTTCGTCGAGATCCGAGATACCATTGCTGTGCTTGAAGGATTTTGCCAAAGTTTGAGCGAGGTTGTTGAGGTAGAAGCCCCGGTTTACATCTCGCTCTGGTGAGATAATGAGAATAGCACTATACAGCTTGATAGCTCGTTGAATATCTGCTACATTCTCGTTGGCTCCAAATTCGAACCGAGCACTGAATGCATTGGCAAAACGATCTAGTGCCACCCTTTGACCTTGGAACCTCTCCGGGCAAAGATCTATGGCGTCGTGACATCGTCGCAATGCTTCCTCTATGTCTGCGGGATCTCTGCGGAGACGGAAGCGCGCAGTCAGAATCTCGGCTAAATCCTTCATCCAATCGGCTTGTTTCGGAGGAAAGGGTCCCTGCCCTTCGAGGTCAAGTCGCCAGTGGATGCTTTGGCGCTGCTCCTGAAATCTCTGGAGAATAGAGTCTGCAACGTTTTCCAGCGTCGCCGTGCGCTTCGCATACGGCGCGGGCTTCAGCGCGAGGGCTTCGCGATGAAGCAGGACAGCTTCGTCAACGTCTCCTGGATCCTTGAAATAGTCCATCCGATTCCAGAGCAACTGCCCAAGCTCGTAGACGGCCGTAGCTCGATCGGGATGCTGGACAGCAAGAACTAGATGATCACGAGATAGCTGTATAGCCTCGTCGATGTCCGCTTTATCATGGTTGATCTTGAAACGCTCGGCCAGGCAGTCGGCGACGTGATAGAGAAACATGCCCCGTCTCGGATGTGACGCTGGAAGGAGCTTCATAGCCTCGCGATATATGGGAACAGCTGTGTCCAAGTCTGCTGCATCTTTGAGGTGGTGGAAACGCATGGAATAGGAAACTGCTTGGTTGTACAAGAACCGTGCTCGATCCGGGTGAGGATACGGGCAGAGAGCGACGATCTGACGACGCAGTTCCACGACTTCGTTTAGATCCCGAACATCCCCATACTGCTCAGCTCTCTCGTGAATCGCGTTGGCGAGGTTGTGGATGGCCATCGGCCGATCTGGATGGGGTGCTGGCTTGAGAAGCACCTCTTCTCTGTAGCGTGCAATATCACTGTCTATATCCATGTCTGCCAGGGGTAAGTTATGAGAAACGAACCAGAGACACAGCGGCGTACCGGACGAGGCGGGAGTGAAGAAACGATGACCTTGTCTTGCAAAAACTTCTTTCATATATCAGAAACCTACGTCAGTCTGACTCGGTCTCGGTGGTCGATGTCAGTGCTCGGAAGTTCTTGAGTCTCCGATTCTCGCATGGCACAGGAAAGAGCTAGCTGAGAAGCACAGCCTTCCGCAGTTCATCACAGCGCGTAGTTAAGTTCTGTCGGGAAAGAAGCGGGTAAGGATCGAGAGCGGAGAGCGAACGGGGGGAAGTATTCCCGACGCAGCGAAAGGTCTCCAAAGGTCCAGTCACAGCGGGGGTCCAGGAATATAAACCCTCTTTAAGTTAGCTACACTACTAGTAGTATCATCAAAAAACAAATCTCCTGAAACTGATCTCGATACATCTCATTTCTGACCGATTGAAATCTGAGTGCAAACTTAAGGTATCAAAACTTGGATCAATACCTTTTATACTGCATGCCTCAAGATAGCTTTCACAAGTGCAGAAAGGGATTACAATACATTAAGAATAACTGAATTCAAAATGGGTCTATATACTACAGCTATCGAGCGCATCAATATTTTTTTTTAAAGTCTGAGTTTCAAATCAGAATAAAATACGCTCTACTTTGGTACCGGGGTAAGCTTTTCAAAGGGGAGGGGGGTACACCGGGGTACGCGGTGTACCCATTCTCATACAGTCTAAATACACAGTAAAATACAGTTTTGAAACACTTGTATAGACGGGGTACCCGGGGTACCCGTCCCCGCTATGTAGCTAATAAACGACTCTGCAAAACACTGTCGACGGGTACCCCGGCCCGGGTACCCGCGGCCCGGGTACTCTGGATACCCGTCAAAGACCTGAGTACAGCGGGGTACCGCGACTCCAGATATCAGCTGTCGCGTTGATAAGCTAGGAAAATGACCATAGGGAGAAAACGCGATTTTTCGCGATTCCCGAACCCATTCCATGCGAATCATACTCGGAATAAGGACTAGTGCTGAGCCCAGAGGCAGCTAGTTGGACCGTGATGCGCTGAGTAACGGACTGTTGAAGGAATAAGCCCCGGATATGGTTGCCTGCCTCGCTCCGAAACATGTAGGAGATGTGCTAGTCTATTATACCCATGGGAATTACAGCTTCCAAGAGTCGGATCCTTTGGAAGGACACTCTACAGGCTGGTTCCAACCAGACATGCATTCTACCTGGGCACCTACGTTATTAGAAACACAACGAATACGATCGGCATGGCTTCCGCTGTGTTCCGATGTCTATTCCGAAGGGAATCATGATCAGATCACTAGACTCGAGTCTGGGAGTCTAATCACGGCCGACCTTCCGGAGCATATCTTCGTGGTTCAACCTCGGAACCTACACAATATGGGTGTCTCCCTGTTGCTACGGACTCGTACAACACAGTACTAGCCTTTTAGCTTACGGGAGAGGCCTACAAACCAAGGAAATCGACATTCCATCGGAGGGTTCAACAAGCCAAGACCCCCTAGTGTCGGAGTTTCGTTGACCGGGCGTTGGAATTTCACCTCAAGCACATAATAATGGCGTGACCGCCTCAACAACCAATCGGAACGACTACATACCAAATTCCAGAGCGGCTTGGCGGACTTTTAATAATAGCTATTGCTCCTATGTTGCTAAATATTATTCCGAACATGTATAAGTAGTGTAGAATATCTCGAAATCGACAGAGAATACTTGGGTAGCGAATACCTTGGTTGCAGATCGATCCTTTTGGGAGAGAACTGAGCCATTCCGTGAGCTAGTAGCCATAAAACGCTACGATTCGGAATAAGAGTATTTTTGGGTTTCGACGTTCTACTATCAGTTGAATAGTGAATATCAAAACTTTTACTTGCTATTGTTGGAAATTGTGAGATTGAGCTTGGAATAAACGAATCTTAGGGATTCCTATCGAACGGCACTCGGGAACAAAGCGTACAAATCCGTGTTGTATCGGTCGCGTCGAATTTAGACGTCGTTATACCATTCCGAGCGTGTTTTTGGATCGGAAGCTTGATTTGGGTCGCATTCCCAAGACTATCAGTCTTATAAATTGCTGTTGAGCCGTTTGCTCCGGTCTATCTATCGTACATTTGTGTGGAATACAGCTGAGAAGCTCTAAATCGAATACAAAAGCTTTAGAATCGTATTACTTGGTCATTCCAAGGGTATTATTCGCAACACTACTCTTTTGAACGCTCTTCTGAGATAATAGCCTTCCCTACAACCTCTTCGAGGCCCTGTACTAGGGACTTATACTCGGCGGCATCTACTGAGGGAATCACTCGCTACGAGCTCGTGTGGAGAGTTAAATCAGTACAGTTTTATACTGTTCCGATCGACTTTCTGAACGGAATCATTGTGAATAGTTTCTTCTATAGGTTTCGCGCAGACTCATCACCTGGAGCCCACCGCGAGGGAGGGTTAGAGTCTCTTTCAGAGCTATAAATCGAGTTTTCGTGTTGTTGTACGTCTGAGTTTTACTCGGACACCCCTACCAAACCAGTTTCGCTATTCCTCCTAAAGACAAGGAGAAGGCGATACAAAACAAAAATTCTGGTGACTTCCCTGTACTCTTAAGAACAGAGGGACAGTTAAGCGCAGGTAGACTACGACCTACCGCACCAGTTACTTCAGGTCGACAGACCAGAACATCGCTTAGAGCCAAGGAAACTTTGGTTCCGCCGCTCGAACACCACAGAATTAGAAGGACTACTACGTCTTCGAGTTCTTTGACTCCGTTGGAACCTACACCAGGTCCTTCCGAATCAGTTACTACACCTTTCGCTCGGTCAAACATCCCGAGACCCTCAAGACAATTCAATTCAACCGAACACCCCGTACCAAAATGTCATCTTTTAAAATACCTGCGTCTTACGACCAGAACCGTCCGAAATTCGATGGAGAGTCCACTGGCAGTCTGAGGAATTTCCTTAGAAACTGCGAGACGGTCTTCAAGAGTGGAGGAGTCGTTGATGAGGACAAGCAGAAGCAATTGCTGCTTGATTACCTCGATCATTTCAACATCCGTGAACAATGGATGTTACTTCCATCGTACCCCGCTGCGGGAACGTTCGAAAATTGGAAGAAGGAAATCCTTCAACTATATCCCGAAGTCGAGGATATGGATCAGGGATCTCTAGCCCGTCTCAAGGAAATATGCAATGAGAATGGAGTAATTACCCGCGCCGAACTCGGGAAATTACGACGATTCCGTATTGCTTTCGTCAATGAGGCTGGGAAATTATTGAAAGGGTCGGCTCTCGTTACCAATAAACATTGGTAGAAATGATCCTTTCTGTGCTTGAACCAGGCTTTGCGAACGCGGTTGAGGCCGCTATGAACCAACAAGCTATAGTTGCTATGTTGCAACCTCCGGGCGCTGGTGGTGTTGCCGCTGGGAATGCCGGAGTAGCTCTTGGAAATCGACGAGGCGACAAGCTTCCGTACCAACAAGTGTTCCAAATAGCTGATTTTATTTCGGACAATTGTCAGGGC
>QVIE01002023.1:0-16385 GCA_013387415.1 Panellus pusillus
AATATTTTGTAGGAATTTCCACCATTTTCAGAGTGGCTGTAACTGTACAAGAATTTGTTAGAGCTGGCCCACTCTGTATCCTCACCTGTACCTGCAGGATGGCCCTCTCCCTCTCCACCTGGTGTCCGCACGTAGACTTAACGTGGGTTCTTGAATGCCGAATTGGCAACCAAACAAAAGCATGAAGACGCAGACATCAGCATTTTGACATTTTGATTGCCGCCTTTTTGGCCTTGTGAGCTTGATCAACAAGCTCGCAAGGTCAAAGCACGAGAAAATGTGCTACAAAAAATGTGGGATGCACGTATAAAAATAACCTAGAGGCCTACAAACATGTCTGATACATTTCCTTAAGTGTCAATTTGAGCATAGAACTCGATAAATCTCGGAAAACATGAAAATGATGCCACCTTTGTGGCTCGAACACCCGACCTTGTGGTTTCGAAGACATAGTTTGTCGCCTTGCAACCTTGCGACAATTTGGCTGGGGTTTGTGACCTTGAGGGACCTTGTACAAGGTCACAAGTCAAATGTCAAAAGTCTGATGGATGCCAGAGTGTAAGTCAACAGAATTTGGACTAGAATTGTCTACAGTATGGTACAAGTCAGTAATCAGTAGGGATTTTATAGTGTATATATTAGGGGTTCCGGGTAGGATCAGAGTCTGTATGATCAGGTACCAGAGCAGAATCTGGAATGGAAAAGGTCAGCCTGAGTTTCAGAGTCCGAGCCAGCGCAATCGTGTGCGGGAAATGGTTTAAGTATCTCGGGGCACGATCGGCGAGTTTGAGGAAATTTCAAGTGGCGGGGTTGGTAAAATTAAGCGTGGTTCGGGATTCAGGGTTGAGACCGGCGACCGCAGGGAGCAGTGTGGAGAAAAGTGAGATTCATGACAAACCTCTAGAAGGTGCAGAGTAGCGGTAGATGGGAGGACTCGGATTCCAATTAGGCTCAAGTAGTTTGGGAGCCAAAAAGGTGCTCAGAAAGGAAATTGATGATGATCGCACGACTCTGCATGATGCATCTGATGCAGGTGGAATGCAATAGGCATGCATGCTCGTGCGCCTGCATGACCATCGCACGGATTGGTGATGCAGTGAAATGCAATATAGGTCTCATGCAATAGAGGTGCGGACATGTAGATAGTAAAAAACTCTAGTTTGCATTGCACTGCACGCGTTTGCACAGGCCGGTGCATTACACTGCATGCAGTTGCATGCCTTGGCATCTCGCTGCATGCCGTTGCATGCCCATGCATGAGCTGCATCCCTCTGCACTTGAATATTGTCCAGTAAAAACGGTCATACAACCGGCAACCAAACTGTGGAACTTTGGAAGAATCCGTGCGCGCCTGTTATGATCAACATGTTCTTTGTCGGTCTGCAGACGCCCGCCTTGTCTCTATTCACTCATGAACGCGTTGAACAATGATGGCTTTCAAGACTCGCCAATATCATGGAGGAACAAGTCCAGCTTCTCCGACGCATGGACGAGCGACAAGTCGCAGCTGGTGAACAACTAGACGCGTATCACCTCGGACTTGAATCGCTCAAGCACACCAGATTTGTCTTCGCAGCCCATACCACAAGTGCCAGCTACAAGTAATAACACATGGGGCGCGTTACTCCGTTCCGCGTCGCCGAAACAATACAACCTAAGGTCGAGCGATGGCGTAGCGGCCTCGATGCCCTGCTCGTGTTTGTGCGTCTCAAATCTGGGTCTGGTAAATTGCTGACGTCTACCAGCTGGGTCTATTTTCCAGTATCGTAACAGCGTTCCTGGTAGACTCCCTTAACGGGCTGCAGCCAGACGAAGTTGCTCGCACAAACCAGTTGTTAGCCAATCTCACTGAAATTATGATACAATTGAACACGGGTGCTGCACTGCACATCACCTCTCCGCCTCCGTTTGCGCCAGATCCTGTCAACGTTCGGCTGAATTCTTACTGGTCCATTTCGCTCATTCTTAGCGTAAGTTGGCAGGCCTTATTCTGACTTCCTCCAACTGACTTTTTCTAGCTGTCCGTTGCCGCCTTGGCTGTAGCCTGCCGCAGCTTTCTCAACATGGTCTTGCTCAGTGGCCATATCAAAGCTGTTGACCGTCTAATCGATATCAACAGGCGCTGGAAGCGCGCAGAAAAAGTCCTTGGCCCGGCGGTTGAAGTCATACCCCAGCTACTCATTATACCTGTGATACTGTTCGTAGTCGGCCTCCTGGACGATGTCTTCTCTTCCGTCGTTGCTCTAGCAGTATTGCCCGTTCCCATCGCCGCCGCCTCGGCTCTGTCTTTGCTCTTTCTTGTGGGTTTGGTGGGATTCCTGCTCTTTGCGTTGTCGGATGCCATTATCCGGCCTCACGATTCGCCTTTCCCGTCCACACTTGCGCGCGTCACAAGAAGTCTTCTCCCCATCACCAACACATCGAATCCTGGTTGCATCGCAATGCGCCCCAATGCCCTCTACATATCACGAAGTCGTCCAGGCAACTCACGACGACGATACACTGGACCGCGCGGCCGCCGCTCTCCTCGGCGTGCTCAGATCTGCATACGTCGATGCGGAATCAGGCGCTAATGCCATCCACCTCCTCTCGCCTGAGGCAAGCCGGCGCTGCAATCACACCGCCGCGCGCGTGATCGTGGAGCTCTCGTACATATTCCGTCCAATGGGTGATCGCTTCCACCACGATTACCTACTCGATCCGCTCACCCAGGCGGCGCGGAGATCGGTGTCTTTCCGGCCACACTGGGGGGAAATGAACATTTGCTGGGGCAGCAAATTTTGAATTTGCTAAACATTTGCTAAACATTTGCCGAACATTTGCTGACTTATTTGCGGACCCAGCAAATGTTGCTCAGATGTTGAGATCTTCCTTGATTGCCGAGGTATTTGCGCAACATTTGCTGAGGTGCAGCATGTCCTTCCTTGTATAGAAATAAATCCTAATATCCGTTTAAGGTAATGTTTTGTACAGCAGGACTCCGTACACCCGGTGGGTAACTTCATACAGAAAGCATTTCAGTACATATACACGATTTATGAATTATAGCTGGTGATTTTACTGAACAAAATGTGTGTTCATTTGACTCCTCTCTCTCTTCTCTCCTCTACTATGGCTCTTAGTTTCATCGGGTATGACATGTATATTCCTCCGGAATCCTCTCAAATTCCCAGTTAAACCCATTTCGCCGTTCTACAACCTCCTTTGATCATTATAGCTGTTGACCCTGGATCCTGAGCGATGATTTGTGAGCTGATGTGGAAGACGACCTTCGCAGAGACTTACCACCGCATGCGTTCGCCTTGATCTGATTGAGGTACCTGCCTCTGATCATGAGCCTCGGTCAATACATCCTCCTCCTCCTCCTCCTGAGCCACGCAAAACGATTCTTTGCCGCGTTTGTATCCCTGTGTGATTCGTGCTCGGCACCCCATCCCCGACGAACACCCACGCCATCGCGTTCTTTGTCAGACACCTTCTTTCCATACGGCACCGTCTCGTGCGCATGTGTTGAGCCAGCTGGGTTCTTCCAGCTGGTGACCTCAGATGAGGCTGGGTCCCGTACAGCGCCGTGCCGTCGTCCGAAGGGCGATGGCGAATGTGATTGTGTTGTCGGTGCCTTCGCCTCGCCCGCCCATCGTAATACGACGAATCTGAACCCGAGCCAGAGTCAGAATCCGATGAGTCCCCGTCGCTCGACTTGTCGAATCGCTTGGGCTTGTGGTATATGCAGCATAATACAGGGGGGCTTCATGAGCGCCACGACGGTCGAGTCACAAGAAGTAGAACCACAGTCTTCGACGACTTGCGCCCGCACCCCTCGTTATCGACGACGCCCTCGTCTCACGCGACGCGCGGGCGCGGGCGGCGAGTATCTGCACCAAATTCGTCAGCATCCGCATCCATGCAGCCCATTCAACCGTATCCAATGTTCGGCACGGAGACGGGGAACCTGTCCGCCTCCGACCCGTCTCGACGAAGGACTGCGATGGGAACCCGTCAGCTAGACGATCCCGATGCACGGTGCCAAGCGCCTCTCCTCACTCCCCCTAAGAGAATTTCGCAAAAAAAGAGACACTCACAGCCAATCAACCCACACCGTCGACAAATTCTTCACATGCAGCTGGATCAGCGCCCTCCCCAGCCTCTCGCCCATATCTTTTATCTTCTCGTCGTCGAGCTTATCCTGAAGCTCGCACGCAAAGGCGTCGGTCTGCCACTCGAAGTGCCGCGAGGCAGCGTGCATGCCGATGGGAACGAAGGCTTCGAGAGAAGTGAGAATCATCTATATGTGCGTTTGCACGGGGGTGAGTGAACAACGCAAGGCGGGGACACAGCGGAGCAGACGAGCCTGGAAGAGCAAGAACGCAACGAGCGTAGGCGGCTGCGCCGCCACCGCCTTCGGAAAATCAAACGATGCCAAAACGGGCGGGGCATGCAGGAACGCCGGAAACAAGGCGAAGATGGTGAACACGTGGATCTGGGACACAGCGAGCATCTGGGTGGGGTGCATATAGTACCAGTGCCCCAGCTCGTGCGCGAGAACGGCCTCGACTTCCTCGGGCTGAGACTGTTGGATCAGGGTGTCGAAGATGACGATGTGCTTGCTCTGTGTGTGGACGACGCCAGGGTTGAGTACGGCACGAGATGAGATAAAATGATTATACGCACCCAGGGCAGAACAAAGAAGTACGCATCAAATGCGTGAGCGGGAACTTCAGCTTGCTCGCAAGGCTCTCGATGCGCGTGCGGAGATCGCCCTCCGCCAGGGGGGAGAGCTTGTTGAAGAGCGGCTGGATGAACATCGAGTAGACGACCAGCATGATTAGCTGGAATTCCAGGCTGCCGGTCGGCGAGATCAGACAGTGAGGTGAATAGATTGAGGGCCAGGGCACAAATCGGTCTCCCGCCCAGTTAAAGACCCGCAGGAAGGCCCAGAGGAACGGAGAGATGAGCACGACGGCGAGGGCCCAACCTTTGAGCAGATCTGCGACGAATAGACTGGGCGTGGTCTTGTTGAACCCGTATTTTTCCTCGAGCACCTATGTTGAAGACTTGTATAAAACCAGAACGACAGAGCAGTGATTTCAGGACGAAGAACGGTGCTGTACACTGACAGCGGCAGAGTTGGGAGCGGCGAGACAAATGCTAGCAGTAATACGAAGCCGATTCGATTGCAGCGTCTACAGCGAAAGCGTGAATCGACCTCTCTTCTCTTATGAGGACAGCCTCAGACACACGCACCTCGTACTCCGTCCCGTACCCAAACCGCGCCATCATACGCCCCGTGGCCGTCCACACCCAAACCGCGCCATCATACGCCCCGTGGCCGTCCACGACCACGCGTAGAACCCAAAGTGTAGCAGCAACGTGTCGAGGACCTGCTTGTAGAGTCCCGAGAACAAGGCAAATTTCGCCTTATCCTTGCCGTATTCTTGCGACTTTTCAAAGTCGGAGGCGCTGATGTGCGTGGCAAGTGGCAAGAGCCGCTAAGCGGTGTGTCTCGATGGCGCTCCATGGCGGAGGCTTCATGCATGAAGAACACGTCGTTAGAATGCTTCGGAACAAAACACGTTGGCGCGCACAGCAGATAGGACTCAAAGAGGGTGACTGTCCAGGAGATGGCTTGGACATAGAACTTCCAGTCTATAGGGCCGACGGCAACGAAGGCGAGGTGCTGCTGAACCCTGGCCAGCTAAATTGCAAAAAATCCATGGAAGTGAAAGCAGAAAGCAGAAACGTGACGGCGACGTGTGATTAAGATTAAGCGCTAAGCATAGATCATCGATCACCTTCGATCTTGTACTTATACACCCATGTCCTCCCGCAAGCGTAAACGTCAACCCAACAAATCCTCGAATAATTTCCAGGAAGAAATAGAATCTGCCCCGAACCCAGCATTATATATTCAAGCACTTGAGGCAGACATTATTCGTGGTCCTCATGATCAAGCCAAGAAAGCTGCAGACTCGCTCGAGGCTTCGGGCGACGGGGAGCGGTCTTATACAGTGGAATCCACAGAATCCACAAGCGCCAGCCTTTCCTTGGGACGACGACAATGACTTTGCTGCCCCGCTTCCACAAGCCGACGATTCTTCTGCTACTGCTGTCTGGGTAGATAGGTAGGACGCAATTTCATGTGGTTATCGAAACTCTCTCGTCGCTTCCTGTGAGGATATAATATACTCGCTGACGTTTGTATACTGGTTTGCTTCATCTACATGTCTCCCACCTCGCTACTCGGCATCTAATGTCCGCGCTTTCAGAGTTCCACCGCCGGTCAGACGCAGTGCACCGACGATGAGGTCTTCAGCATTCAACGCTCCACCGGCGTCCTCCTCGCCGAGTGATGCGTTTGTTTTTGTGATAGTCCGCGAGTCGCCGGGGCTGAGGTTCCCGCCGGTCTGCGTTGTGTGGTGTAAGCCATTGAGTCTTGACGATGATGCAAGGTGACGTCTCGGACAAGTGTTGCTGAGTAACATCAGTGACCGACTCAGAGAGTACAACAAGGATATGCGATTCATTATCGAAACTGTACTATGACAGGAATATCGAAGCAGCAGGCAAATGCAGTGTGGGGGGTAGGTATGTGACAGGAGATAAATGTGATCGCATGGCCTGACGACAAGCGCGAATGAGGTACGAATATACAGATATGAATGCGATGGATACAGCAGCGATACAAGAATCCTCGGCAAGGAAGAGAAGAGTCTGATTGATTGATCTAGGTAAAAAAAGAGTAAGCGGCGGTGGGACTCGTGGTGCTCAGACGGCGTGAGCTCGACGACAGCATCATGTCGCTGATCGACGCGAACCGCAGCTGGTCGTGCTTCTCAGAAACACGCCCGTGACGGGTACGGACGAGGAGGAGGCGAGCGCGGGGCGCGGGTTCTGGACGAGCACGGAGAGCTTCCGAAGGTGGTGACGTTGTGCTACTTGACGTAGCAGAAACAGGTGGTGACGATCTTCGTGAGGGGGAGGTTGAGGATATTAGTGGTTGCAGGGCCGCTTCGCGCGTATGATTATTGTGAGGATGAAGGATCTGGTTCCGGGGTGTATAGAGATTTGGGTTCAGTTTCGTGACAAACGTGGCCCATGAGACACCCGATTCTGTTAAGGTTGGGACATTGGTTGAGAAGGTTCTGCCTGCATAGAATGAGCTCACTGCACGATGACGTAGCTGATGAACCTACTGTGGAGAGTCGCGGTTCTCTCCAATTTCTTCTTGCCCAGGATAATCGCAATTTCCATTTATCATCCGAACATTGGAACAAGGGAAACTTTTTTGTGAGAAAAAATAAGCGAATCGTCCCAGCCGCCCAAACGTCAATTGCTGTTCAAGTCAGTTCTGTAACAATATACAAGAAGTAACGAACGTACCGCCCATCTCGTCCGCGCCGAAGTTCCTGCACGGTTGGCTTTCGACACCGGACTGAGGAGTGTTCAACTACTGTCCAGACCGCATCATAAGACGAGGACACACTGAGGGTCATTCGCTGGGTACCCTACTCTGTCTGACGGCAGGGTAGACTTGAGTTTAGCCTCTTTGTGTCTCTCCTTGACCTTGTCTGGCGGATAGCTATTCCGCGAGGATAGCCGGCCATGTGAGTACTCTTTCGTCGCAGAAGTGTGAAAACAAGCACCATGTGTCTGCGTCGGCCCATCTGAACGCTGGAGAACGCATTGTTAGTACCAGGGCACGAGATACAACAGCGAATCGAGATTTACAAAGGCGAGACCGAAATCACATAGTGTTCCCTGGCCAGTCCGAGGATCGAAGAGAAAGTTGGCTGGTTTGACGTCTCTGTGGATGATTTTCCGAGCATGGATATCGCAGAGCGCGCGAAACAAGCAACGGAGGTAGGCTTTGATGCCGGCCATTGGTAGGTTACAAAAGAATTCCTGTCATATCTATCAAGCACAGGAAGGAGAGTTCGTTTGCGAAAGCACTTGCCCGAAATTGTCATTCCTGTGGTAGGGAATGACAGCGACGACCTGGTCTTGGTTCCGGAATGCAGTTATCAATTGCGAGACGTGTCGGCAGCCTCGACAGTCTGCGAGAATAGCGATTTCGTTTCGGATGCGCTCGGGGTTGCTGGCGACGTACATCGCTTGATCGCGACAAACGCCTTGGCACAGACTGGTAATGTGCCGACGATGAAGGCGGGTGGGACCCGAGCCACAGCGTGTCGTCCCACTTGTCGCGGTACCCCATGTCAAGCGCCTTGTAAAAGAACGAGAAGGTGCCAGTCCCTAACCGGTCGACCATCTTGTAATTTTCGGGAATTTCGGGCACGGCGTGTTCAAGCTCGGCGATTTCCTGCAGAATCTCCTGGTGCTCCTGCGCATCCTTCTTCATAATCATGACGCTCATCTCTTTTTCATCGTTTTCCTCCAGAACATACGGAAACTCCTCCTCTGTCTTCTTCTTCATCGGAATGCGCGCCCTCATTCATGGGCTCCGATAGCTCGTCGTCGCTCTCCATGTTCTGGTCTTCATCCGTTTCAGCGCGTCGCTGGACGGGTATATTATAATTCGGAATGATAGTGCTAAGGTGGGTGTGGTATTCGGGCTTTCCGTAGCCGTTACTAATGGGTCGTCTGACGACGTAGGGTGGCTTCGCTGTTTTGTTATAGCGTTGGATATAGCGAACTTCGCGCGCATCGGATGGGCCGCGGGTTTCCCAGAGGATTAGATGAATGTTGCGATAACAGAGGCCATACAAAGTGGCCGGAGAATCCATCGCGATGCGATGGCTAAACACGCGTTCTTTCGGAGCCATCCGCTCAGCGAACTTGTACGACGAGCTGGGCTTCCACTTGCGGAAGATGGTCCAGAGGATAGCCAGACCACCGACAGAAGCTGCCACGACGATGATCACCTGGATAAGTGGTTAGATGCGGAGACCCGGATTCTGAAACGCTTGATGTACCGTGACCGTGCTCTTGGTCTGCGCTGCGGCACTCAAAGTGGTCGCAGCAGAGGAGGCGCTGGCAGAAGCAGGTACCGAAGCCGTGTCTGTTACAGTAGATGTCGATTGGCTGTTCGTGTCATAGGCGGCCTGTGCGGTCGGGGTACTCGGAGCAGCGGTAGTCCGCGCCGCAGCAGTTTGGCTGGTCGCCGACGACGAGAAGCTGCTAGAGGAAGAAAACGACGCAGACGAAGCGCTAGCCGAGGAACTGCAGAAGCGCCCGAGCAACCTGAGACCGGAGACCTCCGGAGTCGGACTTATTGAGCGTGATAAAGTACCGCAGCGCCTGGAGTATTGCCATTCCGGTAGGTCTAAAGCAATCAGAGAGAAGAACCCTTCGATTAGTAGGAACGTACATGTCCGCGAAGAAGCCGCCGGCGAGCAGCGCCGCGATATTCGCTGTCGGCCTCATCTGTGCGCTTGCGAGAGGGTGGAAGGTCGCCGTCACGGAATAAGCGCGCCAGGGAGTGCGTTGCAGGGCGGTATTATGCGACGATTGTGAATGTGGGCGGTGTCAGGGCGATGCAGGCGTAAACGCTAGTTTGATATATGACGGGCCCGTGAGCACCGACACGCTGTCATATATCATCCTCCGTGATGAGGGAGGTGTGTTGATATATCACCTACGGGCCCATCTTTATGGGGAAGGAGTGCTTGGTATTTTTGATCCTGCGTGCGCGCGCGGCCCCGCTCGTTGTCTGGGCGCTGCGTCGCTTGATGGTCCGTGCACGAGAGGCGCTCCCGCTTCTCCAAAAAAGGGTAATGTATTTACACTTGTTATTATCACGCACTCTCGTTTCGCCCTCCCACCAGCTCCGTTCCTCCTCGCTCCTCTCCACGCCACTGCACGCGAAACTCAAGGATAGTATACTTAAACCTCGACGAAAACCATAGCCACGCTTCGATTTGTATTCCGAGAGCTCGTAATCACGCAGGGACCTCGGCTTTCTCTGCCGCTGGCCCACTTCTGGGCGTGGATTCTGGCATACGGATCTTTTGTTCCACCATCTCTGCCCTGTGTCCTGGCTGCCTCATCGTAGCTGATGCTTTTGGGTGCATCCGTCGCCCGTGGCGGCCTTTATCCGTGCTCCCTACGTATCCCTGCTCCCACCCTATTGCACCGATCTTCTGCATTCACCTCGCTGAGTTCCTTCACCCTAGCGCTACTGCTTGGCGTCGCCGCTCTAGATCTCTGCCCACACATGGGCTCCCGCCACTCCAGATGCATTGTCCTGGCCCGAATCCTCGGCTCCGGCCCGTCTTTCCGTCTCCTGCCCAGTATACCCACGGTTGCATCGACACATACCACCCCATTGGTCATAAATGGACCCCTGGCTGCGGTGTACCCGGCTTGCTCACCCAGGCCTGTGCGGGAAGGCTAATGCCTTCACTGTCTGCCCATTCAGCGTCGAACAGTCCCCAATGCCGATAGCACTGTACTAAATCCTGTACCTAGATAGCCAATTAGTCATATAATAGCTCCTTCATTTCGCAGTACTGCCCTTGCCGCCTCTTGTCGGGTTGCGACCCCTCTGCTCAAATTTGATCGCGAACTGATTTCAATCGCGAACTGATATCTTTGCTCAGTTCGTACTCTTCCACTTCTCCTATTGGTCTCAAAATTTGAGAGGGGTGGGTCAATGACATTCGGCGACATTCTGGACATTTTCATTTTTTTCGTTGGTATTCATTTTTGCAAAAATCAAGCGCCGCGATTCCAGACCTCGGGAATTTTTATAAGCATCTATCATATCGACTCTCCTCACAGAAAAAATTCCAGGACTATAGAGCCTGCTGAAGTTGAGCTATGAATTAAAAAGGTTGTGACTAAAAGTCGCGAACTGATATCAGAGCCCGAATCCATTTGTGATTTACCACTGTGTACCGCCTTCTCTTTCCAAACCACCACCTTTCGTTTCACTTACCTCGTGGCCACCGGCATCGTCCTCCAGAATCAAGCAACAACACTGCTGTCAAGCTCAACTGTGTGAGCCGCCAAAGTGGCCTCTGAGATCTACACGAGAGAGAGCAGCTGCGGGGCGTTTGAATGAGATCGAAATAGGTATGTGGCTGCCCTCCTTTCCACCCATCCCAGGTCCCGCGTCAACAGGCACCCGCGCAGCACGCCGCTCTGCACGCCCGCAGCATTCGCAAGCGGGAGGGGCTGCATGCACGGTCATGCGCGTTGCGGTGCCCGTGCCCGTTCCCCCTCACACCCCACCTCATCGCCGCGCACACCCGGGGTCGTGTCGGCCTCGTCTCCCCCTTCTCTAGCTTATATTCCCTGTGCGCCGTCGTGGTGGCGGGGGAGTGTGCAGCTGTGACGGGCACGAGGGGATGAGTGAGAGGGTGCAGCGCGTGTGCGACAGAGGCGGGCTACGTAGGCATCATCGAGGTGGTATGGGCTGAGGAGGGGGAACGACGTACCGGTGTATCCTTCCTCGCTCGGCTCCCGCTTCGGTTGGGGCGCCGGTCAATGTGGAAACCCGGTGAGCTCATCCTGCTTCTCAAACTTCAATATTTACTCCTCTCTGTGGACGGCTCTCGTGGTGCACCCAGTCTCCTCACGTCCCTCCTCGGCGTCGCCCTCGCACTCCTCCGCTCCCTCGCTTCCTTCACCACCGGCTCCAAAAACCCCATCTCCAGGTTCTCCACATCCCTCCTCACGGCCCTACGCCCCCTGCATGAGCACATCGTCCACATCTCCGCGCACAAGGGCATCCTGCACTCGCCCCGCCCGTCCCAGTGCTGGCAACGCCGCCCAACAATCTGCCCACGCCGCAGCGCTCGCCGTGCAGGTCACTGCCCTTTTCAAGGGCAGGCGACCGTCGCACGTCTGGCGCAGCGCGGGCAGGCGCTCGCGCCGCTCGAGATGGGCATGCACCGCAGGGGCAAGCTCTGCGCGGCCACTGCTACCGACAAGTCCTCGGGAGAAAAGCACACGACAGCGGCGGCGGGGAACACGATCTTCGTCCACGCCCGGCCGCAATCGCGCTTTGCCGCGTGGCTCAAGGTCCCCCGTGCCTGTGCCCGTGCCTGTTTTGGCCCACCCCCTCTCGCAACAGCCGGCGCCAGCAGCAGCGCCGCGGCCTCTTGTTCCCCGAGGAGGGCGAGTATGCGGCGAACGCCGGTGCCTCTCTACCTTGGGGGTGATACGGTTGATCTGTGAGGGCGGGCGGGCCACACATGAACAGCACAACAGACGAGGAGGAGGGAGATGAATAGAGAGAGGGGCGAGGACAAAGAGCCGGTACCAACGGGCGTGCAGAACCCGGCGATGACGGCGTATATTGATCAGCGGCCTGCATAGTCTGCGGCTTGAAGCACACTTCGCTGTTCACTATATTTTTCGTGCATTTTTTACGGATTTTATGCACATTTTCCAAGGCATCTGCCAGCTCATCGTGCCTGGCGACGCCGAGCGCATGGCAACGTCGTGTGATTTTGATGTAATATCAATCAAAAAGGGTTTCGTTCGCCCTCGTCGTGAGCCTCAGCGTGCACGATTTGCTGGCGGTCGCGTGCTCCATTCGGAAGATAGGTGAGTGATATATCAAAATCCTTCTCTAAGTACCGAGTTTGATATATCATGGCTCTTGGGTAGCTACCGAAAGTTGATATATCATCCTACCAGTCTCAGGTGGGCGATGGGGCTCGAGCGCGTCCTGTGGAGGCAGTTTTCGCGTAGGGGCGCGTGTGCAGAGGGGTGCACGCCTGCTGTTTTATTTTGGCGCGGTTCTCGTTGCAAGATACGTATACGAATCTGCAGATGGTGGAGTGGTGTTCACGGTTACTATTGGATCGCAGCTCATGGCGTTTAGTATGTGTTCTTTACTTTTCTTGCACGAATGCTTCCAGGAGCGGGTTCGAGACGCGGAGGTGCTCGTGAGCTGCGATAGCGGCACGGCCTCGAGCTTGCAAGACGGCAGACGGAGACGGCGTCGGGTACCATGTGATCACTGAGGGCGGCGGCGGCGGTCAGCGATCGAGACAGGAAGATGAGCAGGGGAAACGGCACGTAGACGCACTTTATTGAACAATAAGATGAACGAAAGCTAGCGGTGCGAGAAAGAGAATTGCACCAAGCAGACGAGAGTCATTGGAATCAGAAACACAAGAGAAGAAATCTGAGCTGCTCACCGTCGTCGAAGGCGTACGACGCATCGCGTTCGCCAGCCACAGCGCCGCCTCACCTGGCCAACCGCATACTACTGTGACCATCCCCGTTATCGCGCGCCAGCAACAGCGCCGTCTCACCCGCCCCGTCCTCGGCACCTGCCAGCGCATCCGGGCACGCACCCAGCACGTCTGCCAGCAGCGCCAAACCACCTTCCAGCTCTTCCAGCTCTGTTCCCGGAGGACGAGATCGCGCAATTCGTACTCCAGCGGGTACCAGATCAAGGATTTATTGTCGTACCAACGATTCGCGCTGCCTGACGCCGTCCTGCACATCAGCTGCAACCCGCCCGTTTGTCGCTGCGACCGTCCGCGCTTCTAGGTTCGCAATGGCTGGTCATTTCGTCGACGACTGCTCCGAAGCTGAACGCCAGCACTACATGCGCCAAATGTGAGCACATTCAGTTCACATTCAGCCTTATCCTTGATCGTCAGGCGCGCCATTCGTAATGACATCGCACAAGCGGAGGCCGCGTTGAACCTTCGCCTATACAAGGCTGAGTCTCCCGGCTACGTGTATACGCACCTCCGCGCCAACCATCAAGTACTCGTCGGCGCCGCCCACACCCCACCTGGCGAACTTGACTACGTGGACGTTAAATCCGGCCGCACGAACGATCTCCGTCGGAGACGCGATGAATATGCCCGTGAATGCGAGGGCGAAGAGATCGCGTGGGCATTTTCATACGCCACAGAACATCCAAAACTCCTCGGTATGTTGTTCTCCCCTTCTCCCGT
Source organism: Panellus pusillus (assembly GCA_013387415.1). Lineage (NCBI taxonomy): Eukaryota > Fungi > Basidiomycota > Agaricomycetes > Agaricales > Mycenaceae > Panellus > Panellus pusillus. Next base: position 13,887 of record QVIE01002023.1, read on the forward strand.
CGCATCTGATACCTCGTAGAGCGACTGGTACATCTGTCGCTCAGGGACCGGGGCGCGCGGCGCGTTCCATACCCGTGCCATGGCTGTGGACGCAAGCATTGCGAACATTTCGCTTTTGAGATGGCGGGGGATTGGAGGGTGTAGCGGGCATCATTGAGTATTGGCTGGGGCGGCTTGGAGAAACGGCGGTAAAAACACATCTGGACAATTGACATGATGAACGAGCTGTATTTTTTCTTGTTGCGACTTCTAGTACGCTGTAGAAACCTATATGCAAACCTGTAACATTTGTGAGATCCTCAGCTGTGACAAAGAATCCTCCACGGAGTGGTCTCACCGGCGTGACAGGCGACACCGCGGGTTATCCCCCGCACGCTTCAACTAGTGAATAAACGGCGTCCGCCATCGCACGTCGCCGCCGAGGCGCTCCTCAAATTCCGTCCCAACTGCATTGCGCATCTAGGTCGGCGCGTCGCCCGAACTCGTCCGGGATGACTGCTTCGGCCGCAAGACGACGCTCGGTTGTTTGAAGAGATTCTGTGTTGGTAGTGAGAGGGTGATGAGAATGAGTTGATAAATTCGTGCACCTCGTTCCCCTTCCTTCGGGTGGCAAGGTCGAGTTTTACCGACTCCCCTGATCCAGCGTGAGCGGGGGAAGGAAAGAGAGAAGACATTTGGGGTGAAACAGACCGAGCCCCAGGCTTCGGGGCTGATGGGCTGCCCGACGGAGCCAAGGACACGCAAGGAGGAAAGATCATGCGCGGCTACATGATGCACGCCTTCGTCATTGACTCGACCGTGTTTGACGAGGCAGAGATTGTGTACAGAGTTCAGAGTATTAAGCCCTCGACAAGAAGGACCCAGAAGGCTGGTACAGATGATTAGCCATACATTGAGACGGGAGGTTATAAGCCTCAGGGTTCGCACTATTCACTAGAGTCGTATCGAGCATTTGTGTGAACGGAGAGAGTAAGAGTAGATCTATTATATAATAGGTCACATGGTTGTCCGAGTCGACCTTCGAAATCGATGATGTCAATGATCTCCTTCGATTGATTCATCACGTGGCATGCATGGATGAACGTTCGAATTTCCAATTCCGGCTCGTCTCACCCATGAGTAGATTGATCGATAATTAGGCGTCAATGTAAAGTTCTACGGGTGAGTAGGTACGGCGTAGCACAGTACAGTACATTTAGGCCGATGTATTGTATGCTACCAGCTGCTGGTCTAATTTATGCTAGCAGTCGGCGTATCCTATATGGATTCCCCTGCATCTCCCACTCCAGGCATTCCTTCGCCCACTCCCCCTCATCGAGGTGCAACCATGACTGATAGTACCCATATAGGCCAGTCCCTTGTTCGCCAACGGAAAAGAAATCCTCCTCACCGTGACCAACAATCATGTTGTCCACCACAGAGGCCCACACGGATTTTGATTTTCTTGCCCACATCCAGCGTGCTCCCAGGTCGAACTCAATCGGATGTGCTTGTGTATCTTCCTCCTCCTCCCAATCTTCGTACCGGCCACCTTCATCCACAGATGCAGAGCGCACCTCGATCTGTTGCAGACTGGAGCAGTGTGGACCGCGGCGAAGTTGAGCGGTCCACTCGTTTCTAGTGGTGTCGAAGTTCTTTTGAGTTGGTGGCCAGATAATGTACGCCGCAGTCGTCAGAATGAGTTTCCGCACGTGCGGAATTAATGCAATTTCCAGGCGCCACTCTCTACAGTTCCACGCATTTGGTTCATCGAGGGATATTTCCGACTAGCAAAAGAGAGTGAGTTCCACACAGTTCTCAAGAGAGCTGGCTCACCTTAAATATCTGCTCATCTGGCACAGGCTTGAGATGCAGACAGTGTGTCGACGCAGGGAGGGACTTCCTCATGTCCCCTAGGTCAATGAAGCGCTCAAGGAAGTGTATGTCGCCGTGCTCGTAACAAATGTTCAGGACGGTAAGGCGCGTCAGCTTTGGAAGTGCGAGACGCCAAGCGACCCAGAATGGTTCTGTCTCCGATTCCATCCCTTCCAGAGAGAATCCGACTTGAAGAGTGTGAACGGAGGCTGCCAGGGCATGCTTGGAAGAAAATTCGCCCTCGACAATTGTGGCCAAAAATTGTGTGGCGCTATGTTCAGACCGAAGGTGGACATGTCGGTAGACATACGGTCGAAAGATCCGTACGAATGCACTACAGAAGTACTGGAGTGCAAAGACATGCTCCGGCGATACTGTGTAGACATTCACGTATTTTTTCCATATCAGTTCCCAAAGATCAAAAGGTACTGAAATCCATCAGTACATTGTGTGAGGATGGGTGAGGTCCGGGGGTACTTACGCTCAGGCATAAGAGAGGTAGATGAGATGATCACATGATACGGATTCGGGAGGATTCGTCATCCATGTCGACTTGCAGCAGTGATCAAGGAGAACCGTAGCTTTGGCGATCGTCCTCGCTCTAAAACAATTCGGATGGCCTCTTGTGCGCCATACTGGCGTTGC